>SDVV010020233.1:0-13361 GCA_016164225.1 Gammarus roeselii
CATGTCATTGCATGCCCACAGTATTATGACCGTGCTTACCATGTCATTGCATGCCCACAGTATTATTATCGTGCTTACCATGGCATTGCATGCTCACAGTATTATTACCGTGCTTACCATGTCATTGCATGCCCATTGTGTCAACCGCGAGCTTATCGTGCCAATTGTGTCATTAGCGTGCAGTGTTATTAGCGTACTCATCGTTACATTGTATCAGTAGTGTGCTTATTGTGTCATTAGCGTTTTATTGTGTCATTATAGCGTGCCCATCGTCTAATTAGCCCGACCATTGTATCATAAGCGTGGTCATTATATCACCAGTGCACACATTGTGTCATTAGCGTGATTATTGTGTCATTAGCGTGATCATTGTGTCATTAGCGTGATCATTGTGTCATTAGCGTGATCATTGTGTAATTAGCGTGATCATTGTGCCATTAGCGTGATCATTGTGCCATTAGCGTGATCATTGTGCCATTAGCGTGATCATTGTGTCATTAGCGTGATCATTGTGCAATTAGCGTGATCATTGTGCAATTAGCGTGATCATTGTGTCATTAGCGTGATCATTGTGTCATTAGCGTGATCATTGTGTCATTAGCGTGATCATTGTGTCATTGGCGTGATCATTGTGTCATTAGCGTGATCATTGTGTCATTAGCGTGATCATTGTGTCGTTAGCATGATCATTGTGCCATTAGCGTGATCATTGTTGTCATTAGCGTGATCATTGTGTCATTAGCGTGATCAATGTGTCATTAGCGTGATCATTGTGTCATTAGTGTGATCAATGTGTGATTAGCGTGATCAATATGTGATTAGCTTGATCAATGTGTGATTAGCGTGATCATTGTGTGATTAGCGTGATCATTGTGTCATTAGCGTGATCAATGTGTCAATAGCGTGATCAATGTGTCATTAGCGTGATCATTGTGTCATTAGCGTGATCATTGTGTCATTAGCGTGATAATTGTGTCATTAGCGTGAGCAATGTGTCATTAGGGTGATCATTGTGTCATTAGCGTGATCATTGTGTCATTAGCGTGATCATTGTGTCATTAGCGTGATCATTGTGGCATTAGCGTGATCATTGTGTCATTAGCGTGATCAGTGTGGCATTAGCGTGATCATTGTCATTAGCGTGATCATAGTGGCATTAGCGTGATCATTGTGGCATTAGCTTGCACCAGTTTTGTTGATATAATGATTTTCATTAAATACAATGTCTTTAGAAGTGTGTAATATACTTTTTGAAAATAAAACGACGTCAAAAGACGGGACAGGAAAAATACCACGGAATTATGTCATCGTAATTCATTACAATATTGAAGATCAGAAAGGGGTGGTATTTTAACGCAACAGAGATATACGCATTTGAAATACTGTTTGTGATTCGATTGCTTAGGACAGAACTGTAAAATAAAATAAACAATTTTTGATATAACCACTAAAAATAATATTGGATGGTATTTTATCATAAACGATGATTGCGAATACACAACTCAACCCAACTATCCCATAAATATACCCAATTAATGGGTATGTCTTAACCTTATAGTTGACCTACCATCGTAACACAACATTGAACCGATGAATATTTAACCCCTCGTATGAGGTTAGAACACTTAGTAATGGCGGTCTCGACCGACTGTTCAGCACATTAATGTTGCAATATTACTTCGGGCCATGCATGTATATAATACCTCGTGCTCGTTAAATGCTGCTCATCTTTGTTGTGCAAGTTTCAATCAATCTCTAGCAAACAGTTTCTGTTATCTCAGGTGAAAAACGAACAGTCCGAACCAATTCCCTTTGTTTAGAGCGCATCTAAGGGTTCACACATCTAAGGGTTCACACACCTAAGGGTTCACACACTCAAGGGTTCACACAGCTACCCAATTCCCTTTGTTTAGAGCGTATCTAAGGGTTCACACACCTAAGGGTTCACACCGCGACCCAATTCCTTTTGCTTTGAGCGTATCTGTCTAAGGGTTCACACATCTAAGGGTTCACACACCTAAGGGTTCACACAGTGACCCAATTCCGTTTGTTAAGAGCGTATCTAAGGGTACACACATCTAAGGGTAAACACATCTAAGGGTTCACACACCTAAGGGTTCACACAGCGACCCAATTCTCTTTGTTTATAGCGAATCTAAGGGTACACACAACTAAGGGTTCACACAGCGACCCAATACCCTTTGTTTAGAGCGTATCTAAGGGTACACACAACTAGGGGTTCACACACCTAAGGGCTCACACAGCAACCCAATTCTCTTTGTTTAGAGCATATCTAAAGATTCACTCATCTAATGGTTCACACACTTAAGAGTTCACACAGCAACCCAATTCCCTTTGTTTAGAGCGTATCTAAGGGTACACACATCTAAGGGTTCACACATCTAAGGGTTCACATAGCTACCCAATTCCCTTTATTTAGAGCTCATCAAAGGGTTCACACATTTAATGGTTCACACAGCGACCCAATTCCCTTTGTTTTGAGCGCATCTGAGGGTTCACGCATCTAAGGGTTCACCCAGCGACCCAATTCCATGTATTTAGAGCCCAACTAAAGGTTCACACATCGACCCAGTTCCCTTTGTTTACAGCGCATTTGAAGGCTCACACTTCTAAGGGTTCACACAGCGACCCATTCCCTATGTTTGGAGCCTATCCAAGGGTTCACACAGTGATCCAATTCCATTTGTTAAGAGCGTATCTACGGGTCCACACATCTAAGGGTTCACACATCTAACGGTTCACACAGCTACCCAATTTCCTTTGTTTAGAGCCTATTATAGGGTTCACACATCAAGGGTTCACACAGCTACCCAATGCCCTTTGTTTAGAGCCCATTATAGGGTTCACACATCATCTAAGAGTTCACACAGCGACCCAATTTCATTTGTTTGGAGTGCATCTAAGGGTTCACACACCTATGGGTTCACACAACGACCCAATTTCCTTTGTTTGGAGCGCATCTAAGGGTTCACACAGCAGCCCAATTCCCTTTGCTTAGAGCGCATCTAAGGGTTCCCATGGCGACCCAATTCCTTTTGTTTAGAGCGCATCTAAGGGTTCACACAACTAAGTGTTCACACAATGACCCAATTCCCGTTGTTTAGAGCGCATCTGAGGGTTCACGCATCTAAGGGTTCACCCAGCGACCCAATTCCCTGTGTTTAGAGCCCATCTAAGGGTTCACACAACGACCTCATTCCCTTTGTTTAGAGCACATCTGAAGGTACACACATCTAAGGGTTCACACAGCGACAAAATTCCCTTTGTTTGGATTTTGGATAACATACGCTTGGATAACATACGCTGTACATACGCTTGAACATACACATGCATATACGTACACAGCTCTATACACGCACATACATACATACATACATACATACACAGTTGATGACCAAGGCGAGTGATGATAAGCCTAATGTTTTGCAAAAAAAAACATGCAATCGCATTATAATAGCAAGCTGCATGCCGAAATTGAAGTCAGAGTTACGTTGAGTGTAAGTGGAGCAGAACGACTCATCCTCAAATAGACAACAATGAATGTTTACGTGGCAAAAATTAGTTTACGTGTTTTGGAAGAAGACATCTCCGAAGATGATATTAGTCGGATCGAACGAATATTGACTAGTGTTGAAAATACCAGTTATCTCAGAATGGGTAAAACATGAATCAAAACAGTGGGAGATGACATTCATATATGGATGAAGGAAAAAGGAAGTCGGCTTTGGGTAACTAATGTCGACGGGTTACAGTCGTATGTAACAAAGTTCAAGGGAAATAAGAAACCAAATCTCGAAATTGATATGATCCAAGTGGAAAATCATCATCATGACTAATAAAGCTGAGGTAGTGGATAACAAATTGTACCTAAGAACAAAAAAAAATCTCGATAGTATGCAACAATTTCTCAATGATGAAGATCAGAATGACTTTGAATTGGAGAAGTTTCGAATAATTAAGGTTTGCGAAGAAGAAACACTACATTTGTGGACTCACAGGAACGGGACAGCCTTCGGCATTCGCATCAGAAATATCATGGAGTATATGAAAGGTTTTGAGAGGAAACCTAAATATAATGATGATGGGTATGGTTGGATGCACGAACCATGCTGTTTAAAAAAAAAACAGGTAGATGGTATTGATTATGCCAGCAAGATCTGTAATTAATACTAATAAATAGTATTAAACCATGGAAATCTTTATTATATGTTTATATTATCCTAAACTCAAAGGTTAGGCAATGAATTGCAAACATCGTGTCAGTCGAAGGTAACATCGAATTGTCTAAATCAGTAGAAGAATATGTTTTACGGTATGAAACAAAGCTCAAAATGTCGCTGATGACAAATTTAAACATTGCCATAAACCTATCTTGGGGGTGAATGTTCTAGATGTGTTACAGATTGGTAGGATATGAATCAGAGTCCGATCAGATCTTGCTCAGTCAAGATTGTGATTCTGTTGTGGAAGGATGTGGTATAGCTTGAGACGTCGTTTGTTCGAAAGTAATGGGGTAACGGGGATCTGTAATCTGTGCAAAAAAAGAAAATAA
The DNA here is from genome assembly GCA_016164225.1 of Gammarus roeselii. Classification (NCBI taxonomy): domain Eukaryota; kingdom Metazoa; phylum Arthropoda; class Malacostraca; order Amphipoda; family Gammaridae; genus Gammarus; species Gammarus roeselii. The sequence goes on from SDVV010020233.1 coordinate 4,574, forward strand.
ATTGAATAAACATAAATCCACGAGTAATGTGTGGCAACATTTGAAATGAAGTCATCGTCATGAGTATGAAAATTATAGGGGAAAAAATGCAAATTAGCCGTGCAAGTCGTCAAAATATGGAACTGGATACAAATATGAAATACTTGTAACATTCCAACCATCTAAGATTGAAAACCTGGCCTCTCTGCTAACTAATATGAGCCCCTCCGTGTGGAGGGGTTCATATGAATATATCAATGACTGAATACCATACATAAGGTTAAGTTAGGTAAGGTTTTTGATGGGTGTGAATAACATGTAAAATTGATGTAGAATTGTGTCCAATTAAAAATCAAGAATCATATGAAAAATAGCTATAACAATCAAACAACGATGTAATTACCTATGAAAACGGATGAAAATTTACCAGATCGAAATTGGAAGTGTATCAAAACTGCAAGGGATAGATCAAGATGTAGAGTCAAGTGGAGATATTTGTTATGCATTAATCTTAAAACACGGAAAGTCACATGCAAGCATGAAAAGTCGATTGATAATACATAATTCTTGGATACAATATGTTAGGTTAGGTTAGTATGATTAGTTCTCTTAACCTAACATGCCGTGAAGCCGATCCCCATTAAATAGCTTATAACACAAGTAGGGACGTTGTTCTAATGGAAAAAATCACAGATCGGAAGTAAAAATGCTACAAATGTTAACCGCCTCTGTATATGCATACAAATGTGTGTATGTGTCTACATTGTGTGAGTGATATTAAACAGAACGAAGCTACGTAAAATAAAGCCATGTGGAGGGATTTGATATGTATATTATTGGTTGAAGTGGTTTGGTTGCCTAGGTATTAATGCATCTGGCAGTGTATGGTAACCCTTTTAGCACAAATGTGTGTAAATGCCTACATGGTGCCGGTCCCGACCATAAAAAACGACTACATTATGCCGTGACCGGCCCTGAATATGCGTACAAGGCGTTTATGTGTTGTACCTGGTGTGAGTGATATTAAAAAAATTGTACGTAAAATAGAACCATGTGGACTGATTTGATATGGATAACGAATAAAACTCTGAATAATTACAATTTATAAGCATGAAATATGTACTTCTTGGTGTAATTGGTTAAGTAATGGTATTAACGTATCTGACATTGTTGAATTTGTTTTGTTTTCGTTTTGTTTTCGTTTTGTTTTCGTTTTGTTTTCGGTTTGATTAGCTTTTGATTTCATCTTATTTTGGTTTTGCTATCGTACATTGATATATGAATCGCTAAATATGTAGGTGGGGCGTGATTTATAATCTAGATTTTTGTTGACTGTGGTCATTACATCAGAGATCTATAGTAAAATTATACAGATGGTGAACGATCCTGTATATTACTGCAAATGTGTGCAAATGCCTACATGGTGCCGGGACAGTGCCGTCATAGGTTATGCCTTCGATCATGTATATGCGTGTAAAAGTATATATAAAATTGAACTCAGATTTGTATTCATTCAGTTAACGGTCTGCTTTTGCTGCAGAAGGATGTCGCCAAGTTTGATATGGAAATAATTTCAACAGAAAGGAAAATATGTGTTATTCGCGCTGCGGAGATAAAATTATGCAAATCCAACTCCACGTTCGGGTTTTGACGTGATCTCAAGGGACACTATTATCTTGCATATGATAATCTTAAAAATGAACGGAAACACACAAGCTCTATGAATGCAAAGAGGGTATTGATAGAACAAAATAAACCGGAACTGGGTTTCCGAAATAATGAGATTGACAGTGCTCAACAGGGTATGAGCAGTAAAGAAAATGCTTTACCTCTAACATCCAAACGTAGAGAGTATAAATATTGGGTGAAAATGGCTAAATAGAAATGGGAGAAGAATCCCCAACCTTAGACGAAATGTAAATAATGAAAAAACGGGAAAAACGTGGGATACATTACGTATAACGGATATTGAAACGTGTGACAGTGATACCGAGGACATATCATGTGAAGAAAAACCTAATAAAGTTGAGGGTAACAGAATTATAAAATGAAATAATAAACGGTTTCAAGTACAATAAGTGTAAAATGTGTATTTGACTTTGTTTCAAAGTTGTTGGATATGCAACATGAAGAGAGACAATCATGTCTCAAACATTTGAGTGCTAGGAGAATTAGGTATATTTCGGATGTTTGCGGAAATATCCTGAATGGGAATGTCGGCGCCGGTGAGAAAAAACCTGGAACTATTCGATGTCATAAAGATGAAACTATAATTTAAAAAAATAGCTTTGAGAAAAAGCCCGCTGGCGACTAGAAACAAAGTTTTGGTTACAAGGATAGGTTTTGAAGTGATGGTTACAATGTTCCCAAAGGTATTCGTCTATCTAAAATGAGTGCGAAGGGCAGCAGTCTAGAACCCAATAGACCAGAGAAAAAACACACCCAAATGATAAATCCTACACTAATATAATGAGGCGGGACCTTCAGGTGAAAAATAATGCTTATCATCGATAAAGAACCCGTCGAGTGCCTTTGATACCACAGATCAAGATAAGACTAGCGAGGAAAGTCAAAGTTGCTCCCATCGAATTTTCGGAGTGAATGGTAATGTTCTCGTATAAATGATAAGCCCATGTAATTCCCGAATAGAAATGTATTATAAATCTAATATCAATAAAATACATCATATAAATGGTTGTTTGCAATGTCCTAAATTTAACTCGAGTCCCTAGCTATGAAATTTGCAGTTATGCAACATGACATGTAATAAATTGCAATGCAGTACGTCTAGCATTGAAAATGTGATAAAATTCTCTGTAATTGAAATTGCAAACAGTCACCTAAGGTATCATAGACATATATCTCATCAGCTCTAAACAGAATCTATAGCAAAAATCTACAGCTTCTTGTATGACACACTGAAACCACGCTACGATGACAATGTCTCGCTCATCTACCAGGACTCAGACTCGTTGCTGATCCAGTTCAAAGGTTTGGCTGACATTGAGGCGGAAATGCAGCAAGCTCCTCTGGTTGAATACATGGACTTCTCCAACTACCCCAAAATCATCCCTTGTATGATGAATCAAAGAAAACACAGTTGGGACTATTGAAAAGCGAAACAGCCAACGACTACCCGAGTGAAATCATTTGCTTGCAACCAAAGTGTTACAGCATGTTGCTCGAGTCCGACGCCACAATACCACCTGCAAAATGTGTCAATTACCAGACACAAGACAAAATTAGACATGAACAAATCAGAGATATCCATAACAAGGAAACATACACACACGTTAAGACCGTACACAACATTCACGCACAAGCATGCCAGCTTCAAACTGTACGCACTATTAAAAATGACCTCAGTAAGTTTGAAACTATGCGCTACTACGTCGATACGTGCACACTTCTTGCCTATGGCCATCCAGACATTCCCAAAAAAATCCATTGAAGTTGAGCCCGTCACTAAAAAGAGGGAGCGATGTGTCATGGGTGATGATGTTGTCGATGTACAAATGGATTTAACATGGAAGAGACGTTAGCAGGGAGAGGCCGTCTTTGGCGTGAGCAGTCGGTTGAATGACGAAAGTACGTCTACGTCTTCAGGTTATATTCTGTAAATGTTCCTAGTATGTAAATAATCCTTATAGGTAAATGTTCCTATGTAACCATGTAATGATTAAAAAATAATAAACATGAACATGTTCATTGTCCAGAGTCATACGGATTGAAAATGCGTGAAACGTAGACCCCTGCAACCGCTCCTAAAATGATGGTAGTAAATTGATGTAAACTGTTCAATATATGTAATTATGCAATAAAAAATATATATAATAATAACGGGGACTTCGGCACAAAATAAAACGCTATATACAGCCAAATCTTTCAAATACTACAATACCATATACTATTAAAAAATAATAATATTCTATACATACTGCCAAATCGATATGTACTGAGCCAGCATTTCTTGCGGATATGCCAATTCAATAAGCCCTAAAAACGTGGACGTACATTAATTTATGCGAGCAAGCTTGTCTCCCCCAATTTTCCAAAGCGTTTCCAACTTTTTGCCCAGGGGGTCCCTTACTGCATGTCTAAAGGTTTTATAACGATATTCCTACCAGCGACGCGGCAAGTGATTAGAGGTGCGTAAACTGACATGTAGAGATTTAATCTGGCTAATATGCAGGGTTACGAGAGGAGTGCGACTCGAGATGAGGTGTCTGTATGACATTGACGGATAGAGGTCTGCCGTTAGCGACCACAGTGGTAACATTTCCAAATGACTGCTCCTTATATGTAAATGTTCCTATGTAACCATGTAATAAATGAATAAATAATAAACTTGAACATGTTTCATTGTCTATAGTCGTACGCATTGAAAATTACGTAAACCGTATGCCCCTGCAACCGCTCCTAAAATGATGAAAATAGATTGATGTAAATGTTCCTATGTAATCATGCTACTATGTATCTATGTAACAAATATATATGTGTAACATAAAACTTGTTTCATTGTCCACAGACATACGGATTGAAAATACGTGAATGTCTCTTTGCCTACTATTTGATTCTTAACGATGTGTCCCGATTAAACTCTGAAAATATATACATACAAGGGGAAGAAACGGATGGATTTAATCAAATACTAAAGCTTTTGCTCTATATTAATAAGCCACGTACATAATTCCAAATTTCACTAACACGTAATTGGGTCAACAAACCTACATTAGATAACGATCGAGCAACGACTTCCTGGTACAACGGTAACTACATCGTTCAATAATACCATAAATAAAATAATGATTCAGCAATACAAAACCATTGAAATAACAGGGGGTGCTTACGATACTAAATACCACGATACACAATTATTCTATTAAAATATAGTTAAATAATACATAGGCAGCTTACCTCCTATGTACCAGGCCAACACCTCATGCGGATATGCCAATCAAATAAACTCTTAATCATACAATAACACTTACCATTTACAATATCTATTTGCAAACCATTATTAATCTTAACCAAACAATATTTACCAGGGCGTTTTCGTACCCCATATCTCCAGGGCATATTTGTAGTCCCTATCTCCAGGCCTGTTGTGTAGCCCCTACCTCGCGCGCCTGACTCCCCTCCCCTATCCCCCGGGCATATGTGTAGCCCTTATCTCCAGGTGATATTTGTAGTCATTATAGGTACTAGTACCATCAAATTGTCGAAATTAGTAGAAGAATATGTTTCAAGGTATGAAACGAAGCTCAAAATGTCGCTCATCACAAATTTAAACATTGCCATAAACTTATCTGGGGGGGGGGGGAGGTGACTGATCTAGATGTGATACAGATTGATAGGATATAAATCAGAGTCCGATCAGATCTTGCTCAGCCAAGTTGGTGGATCTGTTGTGGAAGGATGGGCTATAGCTTGAGACACCGTTTGTTCGAAAGTGATGAGGTAACGGGGGTATGTAATCTGTACAAAAAAGAAAGGAAATTGAATAAACATAAATCCACCATCTGAAACGAAGTCATCGTCATGAATATGAAAATTATAGGAAAGAAAAGGCAAATAAGAGGTGCAAGTCGTCAAAGGATGTACTGACAGGAGCTATTGAAGTAAATTAGGTTATCCTAGTGCGAGACCATGTATCCAATTGTATGAAGATGGAAACAAAAACGAATTACTTGTAACATTCAATCCATCTAAGTTTAAAAATGGGGCCTCTCTGCTAACTAATATGGGTCGAGAGTGACAACGAAATAAATAACGTATATGTTAAAGTGATATTTAGAGTCGTGTGGAGGGGTTCATATGTATACATCAATGACTGAATACCATACATAAGGTTAGGTTAGGTTAGGTTTTTGATGGGTGTGAATAACATAAGTGAAAGTGATGTAAATTTGTGTCAAAAAAATCAAGAATCATATGCAAATAGATAAAACAATTAAACAAACAATATAATCTAGATGTGAAAAATTGATGAAATTTGCTAGATCAAAATTGGAAGTGTGTATTAAAACTGCAAAGGATAGATCAAAATTAGAGTCAAGTGGAGATATTTGTTATGCATAAATCCTAGAACTGTGAAAAAATCATTCGTAAGCAGGGAATCTCGATCGATAATACACAATTCTTGGTTAGGTTAACCAGTGGAAGCTATAACAAAAATGGATAGATTTGATATGTATAAAGCATAAAGCAATGACTGAATTTCATATGTAAGCACGAAATTTGAATAAAAAATCCATAATTATTGGTAATGTTCAGTTAGGATGACTAGATCTTTCAACCTAACATGACGTGACGCTGATCCACATTAAATATCTCGTAACAAAAGCAAGGGACTTTGTTCTAATGGAAAAAAACAGATCAGAGGTATAATGCTACAGATGTTAACCAACCCTGTATATGCATACAAATGTGTGTATGTGTCTACATTGCGCCGGCACCAACCCTGTATACGCCTGAATTATGCCGGCATATGCCGGCACCAACCCTGTATAGGCCTCAATTATGCCGGCATATGCCGGCACCAACCCTGTATGCGCCAACATTGCGCCGGCATATGCCGGCACCGACCTTGTATACGTCTACAGTGTGCCGGCATTAGCCAGCACGACCCTGTATATACGTATAAATGTGTGTATGTGCGTACACGGTGTGTGATATTAAAAAAACTATGTAAAATAGATCCATGATGAGTGATTTGATTCGCAAATCACATATTAACAATGACTAAATATTATAAATAACCATCAAACTTGAAATAAAATAAATATTTAACGGTTATAATAGGTTAGGTTAGGTATTAGTGCATCTGGCAGTGTATGGGAATCCTTTTTGCAAACATTGATATTTGATCTATGTTGTCGTACATTGATATATATTTTGCTAATTATGTACCATATCCTGGATCTTGTTGACTGCGGACCATACATCACAGGTCTGTAGTAAATATGTAAGCGGATTTATTCAATATTCGTTATGATAGACGAAAATTGTAGGAGTAACAAATCCAACATTACAAAAAAAAAATTATTCTAACAGTGAAACCATACATACAGATACAGATACAGACACTAGGCTGCATCCCCCAGAAAGGGGGGGTGGCCGACGGCAAGGCACACCTCACACCCTCATACGCTCACACTCACACAACTTAGCCCTTTTGTTTTAAAGGGTCCGGCCGGTACCAGGGCAAAATACACTCTGGGTCACGAGTGCAGTCCGAGGATCCGTCGTCAGCAGCAGGGCCAGACAGTTTTCACTGGTTTACCCCCGCCGCGTCATAATGGCCGGGCCCCCTTCACCCACGACCATTCCGACAGCGGGATGCCAAGGGCGGGAAAGCACATCAGAGCAGCGTCAAAATCAACCATTCACAACCACGCTCCACTCACGCCTGTTCATTGCACGCTCTCTCGCCACCTCCACATTCATGTCTCTCCTTCCTAACGCCTGCATCACACCATCCATCCACCCAAACTTTGATCTACCTCTAGGCCTGCAACCACTCGCCTCTGCATTCATCACCCTTTTCACCAATATTCCTTCATCCATCCTCTCCATGTGCCCGAACCATCTCAGAACACGCGAATCCACTCTGTCCTCCAACTTCTTCACCCTCCGTGTTCTGATTCAAACCCCGTCGTTGGTGATCCGGTCTCTCAGCGTTACTTCAGCCAAGCACTTCAAACATTTCATCTCGAAAACATTCAACCGTCTTCTCTCCACTGCTCGCACCCCCCTAGTCTCAGCTCCGCAGACAACAACCCCCACGTTCACTCAGAATCAACCATTCACAACCATTCTCCACTCACGCCTGTTCATTGCACGCTCTCTCGCCACCTCCACATTCATGTCTCTCCTTCCCAACGCCTGCTCCACACCATCCATCCACCCAAACTTCGGTCTACCTCTAGGCCTGCGACCACTCGCCTCCGCATTCATCACCCTTTTCCCCAATCTCCCTTCATCCATCCTCTCCGTGTGCCCGAACCATCTCAGAACACGCGAATCCGCTCTGTTCTCCAACTTTTTCACCATCCCTGTTCTGATTCAAACCACGTCGTTGGTGATCCGGTCTCTCAGCATTACTCCAGCCATGCTCCTTAGACACTTCATCTCGAAAACATTCAACCTTCTTCTCTCCTCTGCTCTCACCCCCAAGCCTCAGCCCCGAAGAATACAGTTGGGACAACAACACCCTCATACAGCCCTCTCTTTGCTTCCATCCCCAACGTCCTACAGCTCATTAGACTCTTTAGTGCACCCAACACTTTACATCCCTCCTTCACTCGCGCCTTCACTTCAGTTTCCATTAGTTCAGTTTTCTTCACATGGGAGCCCAGATACTTTAAACACTGAAGTTCCTCCAAGAGCTCTCCATTTAGGATGACACTAATTTTGCTCGCATCGACAGTCCTCGAGCATCTCATTACTTTACTCTTACCCACGTTCACTCGAAGCTTCCTCCTCTCACACACTCTACCAAACGCAGACACTAGCCAACATAGCTTCTCCTCCGAATCCGCAACCAGGGCCGTATCATCAGCAAATAGCAACTGGCTCAACTGCCAACTCCGCCCATTCGCTTCCAATATTTCCAAGCCACGACCAAGCACACTCGCGTTCACCTCCTTGACCACTCCATCCATATAGAGGTTGAACAGCCAGGGAGACATCATGCAGCCTTGTCTCAATCCCACTTTCACTGTGAACCAATCACTCACCTCGCTCCCCACTCTGACACACGCTCGGCTGTCAGCATAGAAACTCTGCACTGCTTTCAACAGATGTC
>SDVV010020234.1:0-13361 GCA_016164225.1 Gammarus roeselii
TGAATGAGTCCATGACAGCGTTCAGTGCAGCATGTCTTATGATGAATGAGTCCATGACAGCGTTCAGTGCAGCATGTCTTATGATGAATGAGTCCATGACAGCGTTCAGTGCAGCATGTCTTATGATGAATGAGTCCATGACAGCGTTCAGTGCAGCATTTCTAATGATGAATGAATCCATGACAGCGTTCAGTGCAGCATGTCTTATGATGAATGAGTCCATGGCAGCGTACAGTGCAACATGTTCTATGATGAATGAGTCCATTGCATGTAATTCAGTACATTCTTCAGTACGCACGAATGTTATTATTGACTAACTACTAATTCCTGTGGCTGCCTTATTACACAAGTCTTCCATAAATACATCCTTTAAATAACCAAGTCTTAAAAGTTCATCCTCGGTCTATAAAATATTTGAGCGCATTCAAAACAGTTTTTAGACACATCACACACCACTGGGAGTCAGTCAAATTATAATATGCGTTCTTTCTTCAATGTCTGCTCTGTATTCCATTGAAGCTTGGTCATTATGTAATTACGGACCCAGCCAAGAGCATTAACTCACTCCAATCATCTACTTATAGCGAAGTCCCCCGCGCACAAACGGACAGGTCCTTCTGTAGTCATGACAAGCGAACATTTGGCACTGCCCGGCCTATTGCTCTAGAGAGTTATTAGCTCCTGATGACGACGAAGGGTCATCAAAGGTCACAAGACTCTTCTGCTCTCTGCTGAATTCCCTGCTGCAGTTCCTGCTCTGACCTGTTATGCATACTGGACATGGCAGACCGCAAGCTTCAGGCCTGTTTTCTAGTGTTTACAAGGATGCCCAGCAGGGCTGACGTTATTACGCAAGCCTGCTCCATCATTATCACCGGCAACCCCGGGGAATGATAGAAACCTACCCAGTCGTTGCCAAACTGTCCCCCGGAAGGAATAGAAATCTACCCCGTCCCTGCCAGGTTGTGCTAATTCATCCCCAATTCTTTATCATTTCGTCGCGGTTACACGCCCTCGCCAGCCCTCCAGGGAATCTCTTTCTTAAGGGTAGTCAAAAGTCGTGCAATGGAAAAGTAACTGAAAATTTATGAATCAAAATTACGTTCCATTTATTCATTTATGCTGCAATAGTGAACGTCTTTAATTAAATAGGTTTAAAAAAGTCAAATAAAATATTTGTCATAATAATATGAAATGAAGGATCTACCAATTGAAATGAGTTCTCTTCGAGCGCACAATCATTAACAATATTCAGTTGAGTATTGCATTGAGAGAATAGCAGCAGCTGCCTCTATAACGGAGGCATAAAATTCATATATCCCTAAAAGTTGCTCTACGGTTCTGACTTACGCTGACATACTCATCTTCATTTATTTCAGTTTCATTCTCTAAGAAATGGCCTTTAATTTCTGCAACGTCTTTTATACGTAGCCTCATCCTTGTCGCCTCACCCTCGTCATCAACTGTCTCCACATCGTCTACATAATCAAGGTCTGAGCTTTGAGCTAACCGTGGTTTGATAGCAACCACAGTTATTTCAAACCAAATTGTCATTGCATTGGAGGTGTGATTCTGTTCGCTGTTAAACATATAAATTACGAGGTTTAGATTAGGTCTTCTTCAAATTACTGCTCATTATGAAACTGGACTGATCCTCTGTGATACTGTCAAGTTGAAGTAGACCCCCATTACTCTTTGTGGCAAAAGAGCTCCAGATCATCAACCTCACCGCTTCTCTGTAGGGAAATGCTTTCTATATCAGAGATGGTTTACCACTTTTTCAGAGAAGCTTGACCACTTTTTAAGAGAAGTTTGACCATTATGTCAAAGATGTTTGACCACTTTTTCAGATAAGCTTGAACACTTTGTCAGATAAGTTTGACCACATTCCATTCAAACATGAAACACATCGTTAACACCACATAAATAACTATTTCACTTGTTCTGGACTACATCATTTTCTTAGAAAAATCGCCATTCACTCCGATATATTCTTTGTGCAACCCGATTGAGTCGTCACGTAACTGGGGATATTTCAGAAATCCATTTAGTTATCTGTACCCGTCATGACATTAGAGCGGTGAAATATTGGCAACCTAGTATTACTACATTACAACGCTGATTACAGCGGTGAAATACTGGCAACCTTGTATTACTACATTAAAACGCTGATTACAGCGGTGAAATACTGGCAACCTTGTATTACTACATTACAACGCTGATTACAGCGGTGAAATACTGGCAACCTTGTATTACTACATTACAACGCTGATTACAGCGGTGAAATACAGGCAACCTTTAATGACTACATTACTACGCTGATTGCAGCGGTGAAATACTGACAACCTTGTATTACTACATTACAACGCTGATTGCAGCGCTAAAATACTGGCAACCTTGTACCACTACATTACAACGCTGATTGCAGCGCTGAAATACTGGCAACCTTGTATTACTACATTACAACGCTGATGGCAGCTCTGGAATATTGCCAACCTGGTATTACTATGTACAACGCTGATTGCAACGGTGAAATATTGGCAACTTTGTTTTACTACATTACAACACTGATTGCAGCCCTGAAATATTGGCCACTTTGAATTACTACATTACAACGCTTATTGCAGCGCTGTAATATTGACAACCTTGCATTACTACATTACATCGCTGTTTGCAGCGCTGAAATATTGGAAACCTTATATTACCACATAACAACGCTGATTGCAGCGCTGAAATACTGGCAACCTTGGATTACTACATTATAACACTGATTACAGCGTTGAAATACTGGCAACCTTGGATTACTACATTACAACGCTGATTGCAGCGTTGAAATACTGGCAACCTTGTATTACTACATAACAACGCTGATTGCAACGGTGAAATATTGGCAACCTTGAATTACTACATTACAACGCTGATTGCAGCGTTGAAATATTGACAGCGTTTGCATTACTACATTACAACGCTGATAGCATCGTTGCAATACTGGCAACTTTGTATAACTACATTACAACGCTGATTGCAGCGCTGAAATACTGGCAACCTTGTATTACTACATTAGATCGCTGATTACAGCGGTGAAATACTGTCAACTTTGTATTACTACATTGCAACGCTGATTGCAGCGCTGATTACAGCGGTGAAATATTGGCAACTTCGTATCACTAGATTTAAGCGTTGATTACAGCGCTGATTACAGCGGTGAAATATGGGCAACTTTGTGTTACTTGATTGGTGTGATTTGCTTAAAATATTAAAAGTGAATCCCATGTATAAGCGCCTCTAATGTATGCAATATCTGTATTAGATTATGGGGTTTAATATGAATAAGCTTAATTTTGTTTAAAGAATGCAAACATAACATATTATATATGCTTAAATCTCGCCTTGAGGGAAAACAATTAAAAAAATTGTCCTTTCTGTCAGTATTTCGATTTAAATATTTCTCTGCATCAGACAAACAACCTATTCCTAAAGATTCATATGGAAAGCAATATTACGGGTGTACAGACTGGAGCCCTCAAAACATGTCAGTAGAGAGCCACTGATTATAACAGCACTCCGATGTACGGTTCAGCACCGGATGATGGTGCAGCAAGGGAACGCTTTCTCTTGTTTACAAGAAATGAACTACTATTATCTGATAGGGATGTCTGTGGCGCAGAATAAAGCGTCAGACAGTGAATTCGGCTCACAGAATCCCTCGGCGCACTGAAGAAAAGGGTCCTGTACCATGATCCCCCTCCTTTGTGCTACAGCCCCCCTCCCTCACGCCGTCCAAGAGAAGCCTACGAGCATCGGGCCGGCCGCAGCGAGGTGGCCTGCTCGCGGTGGCAGTGTCGGAGCGTCGGACGCCCAGGACGGAGTCAGCGTCTCGGGCTGGACGCCGCTTCGCGGAAGTCCCTCAACCCCCCCCCTGTTCACGTCACCGTCGATGGCGTCGGCGTGGACGCAGCCTGTGCGCTGCAGGGGCCCCTGGCCCGCCGACAAAATACCAGACACCAGAGCCACATTAATCACATTGTTTTTTCCTTGGAGGGAAGTGATCAACTGCCGGCGTTCCTTCCCCTCCTCCTTCTCCATGCCAGTGACATTGAACCCAACCCTGGTCCCAACGCATACCCATGCGCCGCACTTGCGCGATCCAGTGCCGATGTGGGGTATGGACACGCTACACAAAACAATGCTCTGGTGTCCAAAACAATAGCAACATAACGCACGGGTGGCAATGCATTACCTGCCACCCAGCCCATAACATCAATACAGATATCAACAATAACACCATTCCCTCCGCACCAACGCCGGACGCTCCTTCACTTCTGGGGAGGGCTCCTCTCATGTGCGTCCGTCGGCCTCACTGACGCGGCTCCTCTGCCCAGGGATTCACCTGTTCTGCTCCGGGCGCCACGACCCACACCCGCCCCGCCGCCGCCCGTCGCTTCACCACCACCCCCTGCTACACCACAGTAACCCCAACCCAATGCCAAACCCCTAAATATATTACAAATGAACACAAACGGCATTGGTGGAAAACAAATGGAACTAAAACACTTCTTACACAAACATCACATCCACATCACCCTACTCCAAGAAGCAAAACTTAAAACAGCACTCCAAAATATCAAAGTTTCCTGGATACACAACACTCCGCCACGACCGTCCTAACAACGACGGTGGTGGTGGACTCATTACACTAGTATATAAAAATCTCCACTTCACCAACACAACCGCCGTTACTATCGCACAACTTCCCCCTGACCAAACTCTGGAACTTCAATCACTACACATACAAATTCACATAAACAAAAAATACAATATATTCAACATAAACATCCCTCCATCCAGTTTATGTCCAACTCACTATACGCCCCACCTAGAATACCTTAACACAACCACTAACACCTTTGCCCAAGGTGATTTCGACGCGCACGACCTCTACTGGTTCGCCTCGCAGAGAGGTGACCGGAGGGGCAGTGTTCTCGTGGATCAGCTGGATACACTTATTACACTGAAGAACGCAGACACACCCACTCGCAAGCCGTTCATTCCCAATACACAACCGACTCCTCCCGACGTCTCATTCTGCTCTCCCAACCTCGCGCTAAATTGTCAGTGGGCGGTCCACCAGGACATGTCATCCGACCACCTTCCAATAGTCATTAACTACCAACTTCGATCCTCAATCCACAACAAGCCCCCCCCACACTTTTCGTAACTACAAGAGAGCAGACTGGGACAAACACACAACATCGATTGAAATTGCTCTACAAAACTTTGACATCAACCAACACATATCAATCGACACAGCCACAAAACACTTCAACTGTACCCAACCACGTAGACAGACAACACATACCCGCCGGTTTCGTCCACGGCTTTAATCCACCCTTTTCGGCCAATATTAAGCTAAAAATTAAGCAGCGAAGCCACCTCCGTAATTTACCCTCCACCAACGACCGAATCACTCAGATTCAAATCTTTAACGCAGAAATAGATGCAGATATCCGGGAGCAACAGACGAACCTATGGCGGGACGTGCTTGCAAACACTAACTTCCGAACCTCACCATCAAAATTAGGGAAACTCATTAGGAGCCTCAACAACACAAACACGAACCACATAGACACACATAAGGCAATCCTTCCACCCTACACACACACCATACCTTCAGACCAACAACAAGCAGACATTCTCAACAAACACTATGCAAACACTTGCCACCTACCACACCACTCAGACAACAGGAGGATACTCAAGCAGCTACACAGATTGCAGACTGATCCAAACATGGAAACTCCCTTCACACCAGCCATGACAATAACCGTCATTCGCCAGACTAAAAATTCCTGAGCAGCGGACCCAGACGGGATATCATACATTCACCTTAAACATCTTGGGCCACACGCCATCGCGGCCCTCACAGACATCTTTAACTTTTCCGTACTACACAATACAATGCCCAACATCTGGAACCAAGCTAAAACCATCCCCATCCTGAAACCCAACAAAGTTCCTACAGATCCAGCCTCATACAGACCCATTTCCCTCCTCCCAAGCCCCTCGAAAATCTTGAAGAGACTGGTTCTTAACAAAATTAATGCACACATCCCACTATCCCCTACGCAACACGGTTTCAGGGCTCAACACTCCACCACCACGCTCCTCAATAACCTCACCCAGACCATCCTTGAAGGCCTGAACGAAAAGAAGCCAGTCAAACGAACCCTGGTATGCGCTATCGACATTAGTAAGGCCTTCGACACAATTCCAAGGCACGTCCTCTTAAACAAAATACTCAACACCCACATCCATCCAAATTATAAGAAGTGGCTTGCTAATTTCCTCTCCGGTAGACATGCACACACACTGTCTACTACAACAGGCCTTCGCGAATCCGCAACTTTCCCAATGGTGTCCCACAGGAATCCGTGCTATCCCCCTCCCGTTTCAATGCCTTTATGCACGACCTGCCCATTCCCACACAACCCAACACCCTATCACCTCATACGCGGACGACCTTCAAATAATTACACAACACCACAAACACGAGACCGCAGCTGCACACCTCCAGCAGTATCTGAACTCCCTTGAAGTCTGGCTGTTGGACAACAGAATGAAGGTGTCCGCAAGTAGGTCGTCTCCCACACTGTTGACTCCGGATAACATTGACCACCGCATCCACCCCCATGTCACGCTCAACAACACCCACGCTAACTTATGACACGAGTAACTTATGACACGAGAATGATATTTAAACCTCACATAGCTAACCCTCGTCCAACCAACAGACATCTACATAACACACCGGCAACAAACTTCGGTTCCCTCAACGCGACCACTCCTGAACCTACGGATAACACATCTACGCACAAACAGATACACACACACTTCACAGCTCTTGCATTAGATGTACACAGAGTCAACACGATCTTGCAGAGCCACCCGCCTGGGTGGACGTGGAGGAGTTGGGGCTGCTCAGGGTGACAGGGTCCACCTGTCGAGGCCGCGGAGCGGGCGCCACACAGCCCTACAGTCATACCACCATAGACTTGGAAATGTCCCTTCCGATCTCGGCTTGCGGTGCCGGGGTTCACCTGATTCGGTCGAGCACGTCATGAAGTCGTGCCCAACCATTGCAAACGGCAGATTCCACCATAACATCATGTCAGTGCGTGATCTATGGGAGCGCCCGCGTGATAGCATCAACTACCTCATGAGTGCAGGCCTAATATAGGGCCTGTCGCCAGCTGTATATCTCCCAACACACACACACACTCGTCGGTGGGTTCCCGGGCCTCGGGTTCTGCTCTGGCCGTAGCTCCTCCATCGCAGGAGGAGTTGGGGTTGAGCAACAACAACAACCCACCCCTCCACTCCCATTTCCCCCTTAAAGTCCAGTGTGCGCCAATGGCACGACATCATCCTGTTTATCACTGAACGCATTTTAAATTACATTTCTGGAAATATTGTCTAACATCTGCTAATCCCTTCCGTTCACTAATGCATCCCAACCCACTAATGCATCCCGTCCCACTAATGCATACCACCCTCTAATGCATACCATCCCTCTAATGCATACCATCCCACTAATGCATACCATCCCTTGGATCGACCTGCCCATAGTACGTCAATAGCAACAAAGAACCTCTCACGATTCATCCAGTAATTCTGTGTCGAAAGCGGCACTGAATTACAGCTCATATGTAGTTTCTGTCCCGCTGCAACAATCTTTGTGAAGAAATGGTACATAATTCACCTTAAATTGCCTGACATCGGCTAACTTTCCTATATTTCATCTCTCTGTTAGGAGCCGCCCGTCGTAGGTGCTTGACGGGTGCTTAGTTAGTGACGTATAACATGAGTAACAGTTCCTTTAAACCAGTGTATGTTGAGGAGCATTGTAAGCTTGGTACATAATTATCTAGTGATTTCAATGTTATAATACACCCAACTAAGAGCAATCACATCACAGTGGATGCATGTTAGGTAACAATCAGATTTAACCCCGCTGTTTATGACTAATCTGCTTAGACTTGTTGTGAATAAGTTCATTTGAAATCCAATGTAATCAAAGTTTTGTAGAACGGCTATTAAACAGTGATAAGTTCATCACCTCAACACTTCCATCGTTTTCATATCGGCAACAGAATAATGAAGGAAAGGCGCAAATTTCAATTTTCGCTCTAAACATTGATAATTAATTAATATTTTATTGAGTTTGAGATCGGATACTTTTACAGAACCGGTTGGGCTAAGAATTAGCAGTTTTCTTCACAAACTCAGTCTAGGGAATAGCGACTTTCAACTCCTAGATTTCGATAAGGTAATATGCATATTAAATAAATATAAAGCTTGTGTGAGAACAGCATAAATCGCAAATGTGGTGCCTTAAATACCAACAGTCCACAACGGGCAAGATTAGCATGTCTCTCAAGGTAAGAGCTTTCACTTATCACCGTTACGGAGACTAATAAAACGTGGCTTCTATTAGTCGTCACTCGGTCGAGGATATTCAAGCTGTAGGACAACCCCATTAGAACTTATTAGCGCACTAAGGCAGCCTTCTGAAATAGTCGACGGTAGTAAAAAGCACCTTTGTAAGTAAAGGTAATAAGGAACTCTTTGCACAATCCATTAAGAATATAAATCGTTCCTAGGGTAACAAAGGAGACAGAGAGAGAGATTGCGGCCGTCATTGGAGCTATAGAACTCTGGGTTGGAGAGGAAGCTGAGCATTTGAGTCGTGAGGTTCGGGGAGATGGGAGAACGGTGCAAGCCTGTAGTGAAATGGAATTGTGAGGTTCGGAGAAGTGGAAGGACACCCCCAGTGTGAAACGAGATTGAAGAGTGAGGTTCGGGCGGGTGGGAGGACTGGACCAGTATAGAGTGACGTGGAAGAGTAAGGCTTGCAGAGGTTTGCTGATAGGTCCGGTGTGGAGTGAGCCGGAGGATTGAGATTCGAAGAGTTGAGAGATGGCCAGTGTAGAGTGAGGTGAAGAGGCAAAATTCTAAAAGGTGGGACGACAGGTCCAATGTAGAGTGAGGTGGTGGAGTTTGGTCGGGGATGTATGAGGACAAGGCCAGTGGGAAGCGAGGTGGAGAAGTGAGGCTCTAAGAGCAAAGAGGACTGCTCTGTTGTGGAGTGATTGGATAGGTTCGGAGAGGTAGGCAGACAGGTATTTGGTAGAGCGAGGTGGAGGTGTGGGATTCGGTGAGGTAGTAGGACAGAAACAGTCTTGAACCCGACGCGGGGGCAAGGTATGGAAGTGGAGGACTGTGCAAGTGAAGCATGAGGCGGAGGAGCGAGGCTCGGAGATGTTGGGAACAGGAGTAGTGTATAGTGAGGTGGAGGAGTGATGTTAGAATATATGGATGGACAGGGCCGGGGAAGATTTTGGTTGAGGACTGGGCTAGTGTGGATTGAAATGGGGAGCAGACTAACAATGTTAAAACTTTGATTGGTTGATTTAAAGTAATGACAAGTTCACTATGAATCAACCAATTCAACACAAGTAGACTTTTTTTTTTTATTCATCAATTTCATCGCAAACTAGTATCTGAACGCGCACTCGAAGATACTGTTGTAAATGCAACCAATGGAAGCAGATCACTCAACTGAATTAATTCCCCCATCGGCATACTGGAAATTTTGAAATGCGAATCATGGGGACTCGCAGTCGATTTTTAATGGGTCTGGAGAATTTATTTTTCTTTGAGCAATATAGTGCAGTATAGTATATTAGCAGGCCCGGGATAGGCTGATGGGTCCCTTCTAGCAATACTTCAAAATAAAATTTGCAGTACAACTAGCCCAGCCTAAA
Organism: Gammarus roeselii; assembly: GCA_016164225.1. Classification (NCBI taxonomy): domain Eukaryota; kingdom Metazoa; phylum Arthropoda; class Malacostraca; order Amphipoda; family Gammaridae; genus Gammarus; species Gammarus roeselii. The sequence continues at coordinate 9,825 of SDVV010020234.1, forward strand.
TTGGGCCGTCCATCATTCATTTTCTGCCTGCCGCTGAAGGCTCCAACTGAGGTTATGGCCACCTTGGGCCAGATTTTATAATTAAGAGGGTGGATTAGTCACCCAGTGTTCACGGAGGAGGGTTGTAAAGGCGTTAAGTTATTACTATCCAAATCATTTGGTGAAAGTTCCAATGTACTTGGATCTTTTTTGGACTGACGCCTTTGGTTACCGATGTTCTCAATGGTTTCATCAGGAGTTTTTTTTTTTACATTTTTTGGGTTTTACTCTCATTTTTTGGGTTATACCCTCGGGGCTAGTTCTAGTAAACCCATTTATATATTAGAAGATTTCTATTAGCTGACCTCATAGCGGTTTTCTTTCAAATGATATCAGTTTTAGTTTGCCGAGTCTTTGCATTCTTTGTCCCGGAATCATTTTTGTTGCTCGGTGCTGAACACGTTCCATCTTGTTAATATCCCCTCTTAGGTAAGGGGTTCAAAATTGTGCTGAAATTCCATTTGAGGCCCGACGAGTGAAGTATATAACGGAAGCACGATGTCCCTAGACTTGTAATTGAAATTTCTGGATAAAAAGGCAAGAACTCTTTGACTTTCTTGTAGCTAACTTTCACTTGTTTCTTCCACTTGAAATCTTTGGTGATAAATATTCCAAGATCTCGTCCTCATTCGGTTCAGTCATATGCTGGTCTGGCATTACATGAGCAGATTTTCTAGTGTGTGTTTTATTGTGCATATTTTTGATATTCGCGACCATTTGTAACTTTTTTGATACCATCGAAAACATCCTTAAAAACATCGGCGTTGGACTTGTCAACGAAAATAAGTCAAAAAACCTAAACGATATCATACCAACAACTCCGCCAGCAGTGCTAAACGAAACGACACAGCGACCTCCGCCCGTTTCAACACGAGATACACTACAAATACAAGTGCCCATCAAAACACCACCACAGGTCCTAGCAAAAAAGTTCCTGCTATCAATCCAGCCCGAGTTAGAGGCAGTAGTCGCAGCTTCGCTAGTACAACCCACGGAAACGAAAGTCTTGGCTCCGACACAAGACCTCAGAGTAGAAGCAAAATAAGTCAAGCAAATCAAGTCAATGTGACTAAAGGTACTCTCAAATGTTACTACGTGAACGCTAGAAGTCTCAGAGACAAAATCGAAGAATTAGGTATCCTTGCAATGAATGCAGTATCGACATAATGGCAATCATAGAATCGTGGATGAAATTGAGCACCAAACGTTATATAGGCGAATTTACTCTTCCTGGTTACTCACTATTTCACAAAGACAGACGAGGCCGAGAGGGCAGAGGAGTGCTGTTTCTAGTTAAAAACACTCTGCAAATATTAGAAGTCACCATTCCAAACAACAGGCACGACATAGTATCAATCAAAGAAGTCGGTAAACATATAAAATGTCAACTCACTCTCGTCTATCGCCCTCCTAAAAGCAAGGTTGCAAATGATATCGATCTTTACAACACCCTCGTCGATGTTGTCACAACACAACATAGTATTGTGCTGGCGACTTCAATATCCTTGACATTGATTGGGAAACAGACGAATGCACTGCCACCGGCCAACGTCTGACTGATTTTGCAGACGATAAGTTTATGACCCAAATGGTGAAGACACCAACAAGGGGTAGCAACATTCTTGATCTCCTATTTAGTGTAAGCGACTCTCTCAAGTAGGCGAACCACTCGCAACTAGTGACCACAACTGTATCCGCTTCTTGATAGAGCTCGAGTTGAAAATATCAACAAACTGCGAAAAAGTTCCTAACTTCAGATTAGCTAATTTCGATGGCTTAAGAGAGTCAATCGCGTCAGCAAATATAACTTTCAGACAAGATGTCAATCAATCGCTTGACTTTTTCTTGACTGCACATAAAAATATTGAACATGAGGATATCCCGCGCAAAAACAGGCGAACAGCATTCTATCAGCTCAAGTACTGGAAAGGAGAATTGCAGGGCCTTCATTCACAAAAGAAAGCAAAGCATTCGATAAAGCAGAGACATCCGCATGACGACGTAGCAAAAAAAATGAATACAAAATTAGCAGAAATTGTCGCCGATGCCAAAACTAATCCGAAACAATTTTTAGTTATATTTCGAGCAAAAAAAAAATCAAAATCTGTAATAGGTCCTCTCGAGAACGATGTTGGTGAGCTGGAAATGGACGACACCAAAATGAGTGTTCTACTTAATGAATACTTTTGTTCTGTATTTACGTTAGAGAATCAGGATATTCCAAATCCTGAGGATATCATAGCAGCAAAATGAATTGAAGGCCTCACCACAGTAAACTTTTTCCCTCGCCAAAGTTATTAAATATATAGATGAATTGAAAGTCAGCAAATCTCCAGGTCCAGACCAAATTCATCCCAGAATGCTAAAAGGGACTAGAACCGAAATCGCCGAACATTTAGCAAACATTTTCACCCAATCTCTCACGAATGGCACATGGCCCTCTAAATGGAAAGAAGCTAATGATACCCCAATTTTCAAAATAGAGGACAAAAAGTGTCCCGGCAACTACCGTCCAATTAGTCTCACCTCAGTCATTGGCAAATTGATGGAAAGTTTGATAACGGATGAAAATCGGAATTCTTAGAATCAAACAAATTGATTGGCGACTCCCAGCAAAGGCTTTAGACACAACCGTTCCTGTCATACGAATCTGCTACTCTTTTAGAAATATAATCGAAATCCACGACACAAAATCTCCAATCAATATCATTTACCTTGACTTTCAAAAGGACTTTGATAAAGTCCCCCACAAGCGCCTAATTAGTAAACTGCACAGCATCGGTATTCGAGTCGAGCTTAACAACTGAATAAAATGCTGGCCTACGGACAGACGGCAGCGAGTTGTATATAACGCAGCTTCTTCCCCCTGTTGCAATGTTACAAGCGGCGTGCCTCAAGGATCCGTGTTAGGGCCAGTTCCCTTTATAATATTCATTAACGATCTCGATAGCAACGTTTTCTCAAACATTAGCAAATTTGCAGACGATACTAAGATCGTAGGAAAAGTGAAAACTGAACTAGAGTGTCATCAGGTCCAACTAGACTTGAACAAAATTTTTGATTGGTCAGAGAAGTGGCAAATTAAATTTAATGTAGACTAATGCAAAGTTATGCACATAGGTCCTCATAACCCCAAACACGAATATTTAATGTCTGGAAAGAAACTCATTCCCGTCACCGAAGAGAGAGATTTAGGTGTCATCATTAGTAACGACTTAAAAAGCAGCAAGCAATGTAACGATGCTGCCAAAATAGGCAACAAAATGCTAGGTATGATATCCCGCACTATCTCTTACAAAAACCAGCACAGTATGCTCAAGTTATTTAATGCATTTGTTAGACCGCTTCTCGAGTATGCCGTTCAATTCTGGTCTCCATTCCTTAGAAAAGACGTTATTAAACTTGAGAAGGTTCAACGTAGAGCTTCCAAACTCATCCCCTCGCTGCGGAATAAATCGTACGAAGGCAGGCTTCGTGAATTCAATTTTTAATCGATAG
>SDVV010020235.1:0-13361 GCA_016164225.1 Gammarus roeselii
AGTTCCGGTACCCTACGCCCCTCCCCCATCCCGTTTCTGCGCGAACCCCCGTACGAACGCTTGAGTCACGGTTGCAGCATTGCGCCCTACCCCGCCCACCAAAAATGACTCTAGAAAGCGGTTCTTGAGGTACTTTACACTACTTGTGCTGTTGAACGTCAATGTGAGCTTTGAAAATTTTGACATGCCCTAATTCATCTCCCACGGCAATGGCATCTCTGTGACTGTTAATTAAATTAGCAACGGAGACTCGCTGTGTCAAAGGCAAATGTTTAAAATCGACGTCATCCAAAACCTTATCAAAAATAGGGTAATTCCGTTTGTTTTTACTGTCAATCAGTTCTGAATTTATGTAGTGAATGCCGAATTAGTTGAGTTTAACGGAATTTATTTTTGAGCTACCATCAGAGTCAATTTCCACGAGTCTAATCGTTTCACTTTTTTTTCTTCGAGAGCCAGTTCTATCGTTACTACATGGTATTGAGAGCAACTTTAACATTCTTCTTACTACAATTAATAAAAGTAGTCGGTACTTGACCTACTTCAACAATCGCAAGACATCGAGGAATCATTAAATCATGAAAGTTTTTGCTCTGGGAGACAACAACTGTTTTTCTGTTCAAATGCAGGGGTACCTTGACACGAGCGAATACTGCAACGCCAACCTCGACATTCAAATCATATGGAGCTTTGCCGACACTGAAAGACTTTCCAACTTTTGATGCTTGCACTAAGCTCACTGTTGGAGGATCGTAATTAGTACCGATAAAAGGATAATTGATTCTGTAAATTGAAGCGCAACCTGAATGGTCTGAAAAGAATTGTACGTGCGCCGACGTTCTCTGCAAGAAATCTTTACCTAGCAGTAATGCACCTGTGAATTCGACATTTGACAAGCAATTACTACACGTTTAATTTTATTGTTGGGAAAACAAAAATTAAGATTAATCACTCCTTCAGTCTCCAACTCTTTGCCATTAACTGCACGCAGAGTCTTTGCACAGGCTCGCATGGTTGCTCCAGTTTCTATCAATTTGCCGGCGATACTGGACTTGATGAGGGTCACGCTAGAACCACTGTCAACAAAACACGTCATCGTCAGCACATCAACGGGTAATGCAATTAAGGAGGCAAGATTTCGAGAGGGCGCTCAAATTTTTTTTAATTCGACGGGCAACTCAAGTAGTTATTGCTATGAACTTCAAAGCAGGTACAGCCACGACGGGATGGTGGCAGGTTAAATGGTAGAGGTCGTCCTATCGGTCTTTGGTATCGGTTGCGGGAAACAATATTTGAGCCAGTGTTATGCATGTATGTTGGCCGGGCGAACGGTTGTTTGCTGCTCATAGAACGTTCCTGAAATTTTACGTCCTTGCTCTCATTGAGCGTCTCGCTTTCGATTCGCCTCATTTCGTTACGAAATCTTCCACTGTGTCTGGTTTGAAGTCCGATGGAATATTTTTCAACAGCTAAGATTTTATGTTTGAAAACAGAATCCCTCGAAAAATCCTTTGAGCTTTTGGGTCACTGATTTTCCAAACATCGCCTTGCAAATCCTACCAGCTGGTAAGCAAACGAGTAATGAAGCTAGACACACATTCGTCAGGTTTTTGTTTCATGGCCAGTATTTTTCCCATAGCGTCATGACGGCGCATAGTAACGCAGTATTGGTTTTTGAGTAACTCACTCAAGTGAGCCATTGTTTCCATCTCGCTCTGGTACAGAATGTACTTGTTCCACACTGTCTTCTTAGGCTACATTTCAGGTATTTAAATTGAAGAGCTCTATCATCAGTTTCTAACGAGACACGTGACATGAAGTGTTTTAAAGAATGTACTACGTCTCCAGTCCCGTCATAAAAGGGTAACGTGTCATGATGGCCTAGACAGGGACTGTTTGCCACTTTGGTCTTTATTTATGTTTCAACTCGGCAGTTATGAATTTGAACTAGTTGAAGTAATTTTTGTTTGAAGAGATATCTCGTCACCAAATGGAAGGCACAATTATTACACAATTTTTTTTAACACTTATAAAATATAATTTTCCCACACAATACACGAAATGGAACAATACACAAAATGGAACAATGCAAGAAATGGAACAATGCAGGAAATGGAACAATACACAGAATGGAGCACTACACGAAATGGAACAATACACGAAATGGTAAAAAAATGCGACCAATCCGATAATTAATACATCGTATCCACCGACAATTTAAATACTTTAATTAATTTACTGGCAGCGGGCGCGAGTTTGCACTGGTTTGAGTCACTCTACGTTATAAGGCGAGGAACCATGGATAATACTAATACATCACAAAACGAGACAATTATTTCTGAATATCGATCACGAGTACCATCCCACCGCTGTCACCAAATATTGTGAGTTTCTTACAATTATCCTCCTAATGAATTATTTGGGTAACTAAGACACAAAATAAAGCACTCACAATTGGTACGGTTCTTCAATCAACGGGCCTGTGAAATCCTAGCATACTGTTCTCTAAATGGATCTAAGGGCCTACACCAATACTCAACTTTAAGTTCTTGTGCGGTGGCCGCCGGTGTTCGTCTGAGGTTGTCCGCTCTCCGCATTGCTAACTGCTTAGAGGCGTGTCTCCTGGCTTACTTGTGTCCCATTGGCACCCAAGTTATTTTAGCCGTTATCCTAACAGGCACAAAAAATGCTGACGTCTCCACTTGATTGACAGGCACAAATGGCATACATTGACGACGGTTCTCGGGCGAGTAACCTTATCCGGGGGCCATCTGGAGAAATACACACAACGTACAGATTTAAAACTAGGTATCAATGTAGATATCAACACGGCGGAGTCATTTAGTACAACGAAAAACATCCTACACTAACAGTAATATAGTTTGTTATTAGTATTACCCATATTAAAAATTGTCAACTAAACTTTAGTCCGTAATGCGTACAATTACATAAAAACATATCGAATAAAACACAGTACTCTTTTACACGCTGGGGCGTCTCGCCGCTCTCGCCTGGAGGTACATGAATGTCAAGTGGTGCTCGGCTTGGTATCCTACCCAGGGCTCGTAGTCGCTGAGAGCAGCGACTATACATAAATATATACAAAACGATATGTAAGGTGTATAACAGGATGCTTGATATTGAGTTTAGGCAATGTTCTGTGTATTTTTTTACAGTCGTTTATTTCATATGAATATAATTTCTATAGGGAGTTGGCGAGTTTATGTTTGTATTTTGGGTTGATGCAGCAGCTTCGTTAAAAAATTCTATCTACCCCATGACGCATTATCCAGGTTTGAGCCAGATATATCGGTGTTTCAATGACGCGGTGTTCCAATAGCGTGAGTACCTGAACGATATGGATTTATTGTAAGTTATTATATTGTGTTATGTATGCTTAGTATTATTTGGTTGATTTATGTTGAATTTTTAAGGGTTTGGGAAGTTTTGAATAGTTATCTCACCCGGTTCTAGGAAGTTTAAAATATTTTAGGTTTGCATCGTCCATGTAGTACACTATTTCAGGCATAATTGGTCGGTTATTGCATTATTTTGGTATTTCATTTGTATACAAAATATTCTATAACGATTAAGCCGTGGTTACTTTACTTAAAGAAATGTTAATTTAACCCTGTTTTGGACTTAGTTGGAAAGTGATTTCATCAGAATCTGTATATACTATGACGTGTTCGTGTAGGGGTATTCCACATCATTTACTATAGGTTTCAGCGTATGTTGTTCGCATGTCCTGGTATCTTATTCACGTCAGTTGTTTGGTTGGTTACATGCTTCTTCCTCGTTCGTCACGGTTTTTAATGTATGTTTTAGGTATGGTAGAGAATTGATCTTCTTGCTTTGTTATAACTCGAGAGTTTTAGTATGTGTTTTTCAGTTTTGTATGTTCTCTGTACAGTTTACAATTTAGATGCAGGGTATTGGGTATTTTTTACAATATCGGAATATTAGGATATATTACGTTTGTATCTACAACGTAAAACATTATTTCAGGTTTAATTTAGTTACATGTTGTTTATTTTTAGTGTTTCATTTATATTCTTACATCTTGGTACAATGTTTGACGTGGTTATTATAAATATAGAAGATCCTATTTGTTACAAACTCGGTCTTGCTGTTATGTTATTTTATGTTCATTATAGGACCATTCTTCAATGTTTATGATGAGTTAGAGGTGTCCCATAGGCAAAAGCCCGTAGTGTTTATGCCTATTTATGTAAGTAGACCGATTTACTATGCTGGATACCATAGTGTATTACAATTTTTGATGTTAATTGGAGCAGAGTAGATAATCTTATTTGGCTATTTTTTTTAGTTGTTGTTGTTGTTGTATGATTTTCCCACGATAATCATAGGAATTTATGTTTATGAGGTGTATGTCCGTACTGCATCTTTGTGGAACTTCGTTATTGAACCCTAGCAAGTCTATAGTGTAACGCCTTACGAGATGGAGGGGTCCTGGTGTAGAGGTGGTTTGCACTCTTTGGTTGTCATATGGAGTTCATCCATGTTCAACGTGAATTTGTAAGTTCTCGTGGACGTCAATCTTAAGTTCCATGGGTTTGTTAGAGAGGTTACGCGACAAGCTGATGAGCGTTGTAATCATTTTCTTAGGTCGTCAGTGAACAAATGCCCAGATTTTTTATGGCCCAACACTCTTTGAGACTCATGCCAGGCCCATTCCTGACAACTGTGCTTGTGTATAGATTCTTGGTTAGGTCCAGGATGTGACTTTGCTCGACGCTATTCAGAGACGATGGGCTAAACAGATGCATGGTATGTCTGAGGTACTGCACCATGACAGGATGTTACCTTTAAATTTGTTATATATCAGTGGCAGATTGCTGAGAAGTGACCTAGTAAAGCATTGTAGTGTTCGTTGTTACGACACTGTGGGCTTGGATTTTTTCCTACTAGAGGCATAGCATCAATTAGGTCTAGGAATTTGTTATAGTTTTGAGCGGGTATCGTAGTAAAAATAACATTATTCGCATCACCTCAGTGTTAAATGTCAGATATTTTTGGAATGGCTTTTATGTTAATATACAATCTCAGTCATGAACCAGATCACGTGGGATATTGGAGTAGGATTTATCGGCTGGGTACTGCAGGATACGCCGTATATCATAGTTAAACAATGTCGGTTAGGGTAGAGTTAAGAATCTTATTTATCTAATTTGTATCGTTGTTGTTGTATGTTTTGATTGGTTATCATAGGATTATATATATATATATTTGACATAAATTTGCCTAATTTCATACAATGTTGGGTATAAAATACGCTTAATTGGATGTTATGTTCCAAAATATTGATGTTTTACCTCTCGACACTAGATTTGGGTCCGGTTCCATGCCATCTTGGAGAGCTATTCTATCGGATTTGTGTAGTGTTAGTGTTAAAATTGTTCAATAATTTAATATACATCTCAATTATGTTATCCGTTTGCATGTCTTTTTTAGATGCCTATTCCCGCAAGTCTTACTTATATCAATGCTTGTGATACATTGGCAGTTGTACATTTAGAAGTTATTTATTAATTCAGGCTTTGTTATGAGATTGCGTTCCAATTCAGAATATATGTCTTATTTGAGCGTTCACAATATCTACTGTAATATTTTACTAAAGGTTTGGGATGATGCCCGTAAACCTAATTCATCCTAACCTAATCTAACCGAGGAATATATCTTTCCCTTCATTTTCATACTTATGTCATGGATTTTTTCGTTGATTTAGGCTTTATTTTTTATCAAATATATTCACTTGACTCCGTTGTTTTACCAATCTTTAGCAGATTGTGTGCCTACATATATAATTTTTTTCACTTTGTATGTTACAAGTCCAGTTATATCGACTAGTTTCAAGTAGTGTTAGGTGATCGCTCGTTAGTCGACTGTAGAGTTCAAAACGTTTATGTAAGCTTACCGCATATCTCAGTGATTGTTTTTGGTGTTAAAGTCTTAGCAAGTTTTATGAATGGTTTACCTGTTAGAAAATTATTTTTTGTTGTATTGTTGGATGTGTTACTTCTACCATTTTCGTCTATTATACCGAATATCGAATAATCCACTGAAGCATATTTACTACAGATCTGTTATGTAAGGTCCGCAGTCAACAAGATCTAGGATATAAACCATGTCTAAGGTACTTAATTAGCGAAATATATATCAATGTACGACACCATAGATCAAATATCAATGAATGCATAAAGGGTTACCATACACTGCCAAATACATTAATACTAGGCAACTTGACCTATTCTAATCAAGAGTCATGAATTTTCATTCAAGTTTGATGCTTATGTATGATATTGATATGTGTGAATCTCTCCACTTGGGCTGTATATTTAACATATCAAAAGCAGTGTGAATAAATTTCTCCAATTTGATCCAGCAAATATCCTTTTGCAGATGTTTAGATTCCAGAATTTTTATCGATCTCTCTGATACATGTTTGAATGATACTCAGCAGGTAGGATCCAAGAGATATAATGCACTTCAATTTGTTTCACTTTTTTAATGTGGAACAGTTTCACACGATATTAGGTTCAAAGATCTAGTCATCCTAACAAACTTAACCAATAATTATACATTTTCTTTCAAGTTTGATGGTTCTGTATGACATAAGGTCATTATTTCTTGCGACGTAGATATCAAATCCCCTCCACACGGCTCTATTTTACGTAGCTTTTTTTTATTGTCACACACCAGGTATACACATATATTTTTACATGCAAATACAGGGGCGTTAGCGACACAGTGTCGGCACATTTGTCGACCAATGCATATATACAGGGTCGATAGCCTCACTGGGTCTGCTCATGTGTCGAAACCATGTAGGTATTTATACACATTTTGTGCAAAGAGGGTTACCATACATTTCCAGATGCATTCATACCTAAGCAACCAAACCTAACCTAACCAACTTAACCATGAATTAAATGTCATCGTTCGAGATTTTTCCTGCATACATATGATACTTATTCATTGATTTATGATATCTTCATATCAAATCCCTCCACAAGGCTCTTCATTTTGATCCATCATTTGCAGTTCTGATGTACACTTTCAATTTTGATCTACCAAATTTCATCCATTTACATATGCAAATTACATCGTTTATTTTAATTGTTATACCTTTTTTCATATGATTCTTGATTTTACCTGTTATTCACACCCATCAAAACTTAACCTAACCTATGTACGGTACTCAGTCATTGTTATGTAAATATGAAGCCCTCTAAACGATTCTAAATATCACATTAACATATATGTTATTTATTTCGTTGTCACTCTCATCCCATATTGGTTAGCAGAGAAGACCCATTTTTAAACTCAGATGGTTTGAATGTTACAGGTATTTCATAGTATTTTTGATTTAGAAACAATTCTAAATCACTTTAACATGTTTTTCATACCCATCATAACCTAACCCAACCTTATGTATGTTATTCAGTCATTCAGTCATATACACATTCTACAGATCACTTTAACATACATGTTATTCATTTCGTTGTCACTCTCGACCCATATTAGTTAGCAGAGAGGCCCCATTTTTAAACTTGGATGAACTGAAATACTACAAGTAATTCAAATATGTATCCAGTTTCGTACCAATGGACACATGGTCTCACACTATGTTTTTCTTATTTTACTTCAAAATCTCCACTTGACTCAACAACCTTTGACTACTTGCATCTCTAATTTGCCGATTATTTCCTATAATTTTCAAATTCTTGACGATGACTTCGTTTCAAGATCTGATCGGACACTGATTTATATCCTACCAATCTGTAAAACATAATCACTTTAACATACATGTTATTAATTTCATTGTCACTCTCGACCCATATTAGTTAGCAGAGAGACCCCATTTTCAAACTTGGATGAACTGAAATACTACAAGTAATTCAAATTTGTATCCAGTTTCATACAAACGGACGTATGGACTCACACTATGTTTTCCTTATTATACTTCGAAATCTCCAATTGACTCTACAACCTTTGACGACTTGCATCTCTGTTTCCGTCCACAAATGTATTGCTCCTTCTTCTTGAACCTTAACTATTCGAAACTTCTCCAATTCAAAGTCATTCTGAATTTCATCATCAAGAACTGTTGCATACGATCCAGATTTTTTTTCCCAGGTATAATTTGTTTTCCACTACATCAGCTTTATTACGGTCATATTGATGATTTTTCCACATGGATCATATCAATTTCGAGATTTGCTCTCTTAGTTCCCCTAATCTTTGTTACATACGACCGCAACGCGTCGGCATCAGTTACCCAAAGCCGACTTTCTTTTTCCCTGAATCCATATATGAATGACATCTCCCACTCTTTTGATTCTGTTTTACCCATTCTGAGACAACTGATATTCTCAACACTAGTCAATATTTGTTCGGTCCGACTCATATCATCTTCGAAGTTTCCTTCTTCCAACACTTGTGAACAAATTTTTGGGACATGAATATTCATTTATGTTTATTCTATGACGAAACGTGTCTATCCGCTTGATATCAACGTAACACAGACTCTATTCTCGGTATGCAGCTAGCTTTTCAAAGTTGATCACTTGTTGTTTTTCGCAAAACATTAGGCCTATCATTGCTCGCCTAGGTCATCAACTGTGTATGTATGTATGTGTATAGGGCTGTGTACGTATGTGAATGTGTATTTTCAAGCGTATGTTCGTGTTACATGAGTTAAAAATGTATATAAAAAAATCAAAATTTCAATAAAATTTCAAATTTTCGAGGGATCACAGAACCAAGTGGTCTATTGGAGTGATAACTTGGCTACTTGAGTGAGGTGCTATCTCTCGAAAATTAAAAAAAACGAGGTAAATGTCATTGATGATACCAGTAAGATCTGTAAATATTGAAAATAAATACTAATAAAACTAAGTGTAAATCCTCAATGAAAGGATTATATTATCCTATACTCAAAGATTAAGCAAAAAATTGCGAACATCGTGTCATGCGGAAGTAACATCGAATTGTCGAAATCAGTTGAAAATATGTATCAAGGCGTGAAATTGGGCCATAAACCTTTCTCGAGGTAAATGATCTAGATACTTTACAGGTTGGTAGGATATAAATCAGTGTCCGATCAGATCTTGAAACGAAATCATTGTCAGGAATATGAAAATTATAGGAAATAATCGGCAAATCAGAGATGCAAGTCGTCAAAGGTTGTAGAGCCACGTGGAAATAATGAAGTAAAATAAGAAAAACATAGTATGAGACCATGTGACCGTTTGTTTGAAACTGGATACAAATTTGAATTACTTGTAGCATTTCAGTTCATCCAAGTTTGAAAATGGGGCCTCTCTGCTAACTAATATGGGTCGAGAGTGACGACGAAATAAATAACATGTATATTAAAGTGATTTGTAATGTTGTCTGGAGTGGTTCATATGTATATATCAATGACTGAATAACATACATAAGGTTAGGTTAGGTTCTGATGGGTGTGAATATCATGTTAAAGTGGTGTAGAATTGTGTCAAATCAAAAATAATATCAATACATGTAACATTCAAATTATCTAAGTTTGAAAAATGGGTCCTCTCTGCTAACAAATATGGGTTGAGAGTGACAACGAAATAAATAACATATATGTTAAAGTGATATTTAGAGTCGTTTGGAGGGCTTCATATGTATATAACAATGACTGAATACCGTACATATGTTAAGTTAGGTTTTGATGGGTGTGAATAACATGTAAAATCGAGAATCATATGAGAATAGGTATAATAATTAGAACAAACGATGTAATTTGCATATGCAAATGGATGAAATTTGGTAGATCAAAATTGAAAGTGTTTATCAAAACTGCAAATGATAGATCAAATGTAGAGCTATGTGGAAGGATTTTATATGAATATATCATAAATCAATGAATAAGTATGATATGTATGCAGGAAAAATCTCGAACGATGACATATAATTCATGGTTAAGTTGGTTAGGTTAGGTTTGGTTGCTTAGGTATTAATGCATGTGGCAGTTTATTGTCCCCCTTTTTGCGAAAAAATGTGTGTAAATGTCTACATGGTTTCGACACATGTGCCGACACAGTGAGGATAATGACCCTGTATATATGCATTGTGTCGACACATGTGCCGACACAGTGAGGCTAACGACCCTGTATGTATGCAATGTTTCGACACATGTGCCGAAACTGTGACGCTAACGCTCCTGTATATGCACGTACAAGTATATGTGTATACCTGGTGTGTGACATTAAAAAAAAGCTACGTAAAATAGAGCCGTGTGGTGGGGATTTGATATTTACACCAACAAAATAACGACTAAATATCATCCATAATCATCAAACTTGAATTAGAATATATATTATTATTGTTGAGTTGGTTGGGATGACTAGATCTTTGAACTTAATATCGTGCGAAACTGTTCCACATTAAAAAAGTGGAACAAATTGAAGTGCATTAGTTCTCTTGGATTCTACCTGCTGAGTCTCATCCAAACATGTATCGGAGATATCGACAAAAAATTTTGGAATCTAAACATCTGCAAACGGATATTTGCTGGATCAAATTGGAGAAATGTATTCAAACTGATTTTGATATGTTAATTATACAGCCCAAGTGGGGAGTTCTTACATATCAATATCACATATAAGCATCAAACGTGAATAGAAATCCATGTCTCTTGGTTAGAATAGGTTAGGTTGCCTAGGTATTAATGTATTCGGCAGTGTATGGTAACCCTATATGCATTCATTGATATTTGATTTATGTTGTCGTACATTGATGTATATTTCATTAATTATGTAACTTAGACATGGTTTGTATCGTACATCTTGTTGACTGCGGACCTTACATAACAGATCTGTAGTAAATATGTTAGAGTGGATTTATTCAATATTCGTTATACCAACATTACAACAAAAAAATCTTATTCCCACAGTTAAACCATACATAAAACTTGCTAACTCTTTAACACCCATAACAATCACTAAGATATGCGGTAAGCTTACATAAACGTTCTGAACTCTATAACGAGCGATCACCTAACATTACTTGAAACTAGTCAATATTACTGGACTTGTGACAAGCAAAGTGAAAAAAAATATATATGTAGGCACACATTCTGCTAAAGATAGATAAAACTACAGAGTTAAGTGGATATATTTGATAAAAAATAAAGCCTAAATCAATGAAGAAATACATGACATAAGTATGAAAACGGGGGGGGGGATATAATCCTTGATTAGATTAGGTTAGGATGAGTTAGGTTTACGGCCATCATCTCAAACCTTTTGTGAAAAATGCTTTAGTGGATATTATGAACGCTCAAATAAGACAGATATTCTGAATTGGATAGCAATCTCATAACAAAGCCTGAATTAATCAATAAATACTAAGTGTACAACTGCCAACGTATCACAAACATGTATATAAGTAAGACTTGCGGGAATGAGCATTGTGGAGAATATATCCCACATGCCTGGCACGGAGAAGAAGTTAGTGTATATATGCATATGTGTATATGTATGTACTTATGTATGTATATATATATATATATATATGTGTATATGAATATTTATGTATAGACATATGTATGTATAGACATACAACCGTTTCCCCCTAGTTAGGAGGGTGGCTAAGTTAGGCAGACACAGAGGGGGGAGGAGCCCAATCTCCCCGCCACAAGACCGCCGTGTCCCTGCCGAGGCTCGAACTCGCGACATGCAGCACCAGAGGCTGACACTGCAGTCGGATACGCTAACCACTCGGCCACGGCGGCCTCTAATATGTTATGATATTTATATTTATGTTATGTATATTTATATATGTATATATTTCATGAACCATCTTGTTTCAGCGTGGGTGAGCGTTTCTTGTATTGAGATTGGGGAGGAATGTGCAGGGTCTACCGCCCTCTCTTCCCCCTCCCCTTCCCCAACTGCATGGAAGGTTCCACTACTCGCTTTTTTGTTAGATGTATTTCCCCTGTCGTTTTATAGAGCAATTCTTTAAAAAAACAAGTAGCCCCTGTTGCGGGTGTAAGTTATCCTAAGGTATACACATATGACATTGAAATAGGTCATTTCTATGGTATGGTAATGGTAATTATGGTAATGTTGTAGTTAGTTCTTTGAATGAGAGTAAACCTGTGTTGCGATGTCCGTATGTATGTGTGGCAACCGGTGGCGTGCGTGTAAGATGATCGCCCCTTGTGAAGGAGGGCTGAAGGCTTAGTTTTCGTTTCACTATGGCCGAGTTCGTACGTGCTGTGTGCCTCCGGGCAATTGTACAGGATACCATCATGAAGTCAACTGACTAGCATAGTTAGGTCTACTGGAGTTTTAGAGAGTTTTACTAACCCTGCAAGATAGTTGACGCAGTTTAGTTAGAGTAACGATAGCTTTAGTACTCCATGACCGTTGACGACAGTGTATCTAAGAAAGGGAGCCCACAAATGAAGTGGCCACCAATCGATGAACTTAGAAAACTCCCGCCAAATCCAAGTAAGTTCACATCGTTTAGGATGTGCTGTGGCTTCATGCCCGATTGTTTAAATTGAAAGATGTAATCCAGTGTCCAGCTTATCTATAAGTGTATTATGATGAAATTAAGTGTGCATTAGCTGTGGGAAAGGAAATATTTCCCACATATTGGTCCTTCTCGAACCGGATCGCCGCCATTGTTTATGAAAAGAGCAAGCGTCATGGCGACGACGCCGCCATCTTAGAAAATGATGTGCCCAATGAGTGCAGTGTGAAATATAAAGCTATAGGCAGTGATATTTATGTTATGTGTTGAGATATATATTTTCATAGAAATGTGGGTAAAGCCATGGTATGTTATCGATTTTTAAAAAAATAAATGGTTTGGTGCAACATATATGGGAAGAACCAGGATTTTCCTGGCACATGGTAAAAAAATATAGATAATTGGTGCTGATACTTTTGATACTTCAGTTTTCAAGGAAGCCTTGGTTGACAAGTTTGAGTTGCAACCCTGGTTATCATTGAGGATTTCTTTGTCAAATGATGACGGCTCCAATTATCCAAAAAGGTAATAATATAAACATGAAAACTTCATAAATTGTTGTAAAACCTGATAGCAAATGGTGTCAAGTTGAAGTTGGTGTTTTCTTATTTGTTTCTATGCCTTGAAAGGTAGTGTGCTTTTCACTGACAGGTTTCAGAAACATTTTAGGAGTACACAATTTCAATTGATAAATAGTTGAATAAAGTAGACATAGGTTGTGTCTAAATGCTATCAGGAGATCATAGTGTTGGGAGGAAATAATAATTTTCTTGATTGATTCTGTGCCTATGAGAAGTAGTGTGCTTCTCTTGTGACAGGCTGGG
>SDVV010020236.1:0-13360 GCA_016164225.1 Gammarus roeselii
TGATCAGAGTGAGGTGATAGAGTGAGGCTGCAAAGTGATCAGAGTGAGGTGATAGAGTGAGGCTGCAAAGTGAACAGAGGGAGGTGATAGAGTGAGGCTGCAAAGTGAAAAGAGTGAGATGAGTGACAATGTGAACAGAGTGAGGTGAGTGAGTGAGGCTGGGATATGAGGGCAGAGTGAGTTGGGAGAGTGCAGCTCAGAGAAGAGTACAGAGTGAGATGGGAGAGTGAGGCTGTGAGATGAGGATAGGTTGAGGTGGGAGAGTGAGGCTGCGAGATGAGGACAGGTTGAGGTGGGAGCGTGAGGCTGGGAGATATAGAAAGGTTGAGGTTGTTGAGTGAAGCTGAGAGAAGTGGACAGGTTGAGGTGGTTGAGTGAGGTTGATAGATGAGGACAGGTTGAGGTTGGAGAGTGAGACTGGAAGAAGAAGACCAATTGAAGTGTTTGTGTAACCAAATGAGGATGTAGGGAGATGGGAGGGAGAGACGGTGATAAGTAGGCAGTGATAGGGGTGAGTGAGACTGAGAGAATGAGGCCGAAAAAGCTGCGGGAGGGAGACTGTGAGAAGGGGATCGAATAAGTTGGAAGAGTTGGACTAAGAGGTAAGGATCGTAAACCTCAAGGAGAGAGCCAGTTAAGGGTAAAGTCAAAGGTAAAGCATATTTAAAAAAATGGAATTATGAGATCTTACTCTGAAATAGCGGGCTGCAGCGTCCTGCCACCTTGACACACGGTTTTATGGGCTGGCCTTTTTTTACCTTTCTAGGAAACCGGCCAGAATGTTTCACTCGGGATCAGGTAGACTCGAACATGCAACCTAAGTCTGTTGTTAGGAGGTACCGACACTCAACCCACTTGATCGGAAGATTTTCGGCCACTGAGCTGAGGGTAGGTAACCAATTGATGTTGGATCGAGAGTGAGAAAGTGATCCTACGGACACTAATTAATGCACGTTGTGGGATTGGACAAGGCTTCTATAAATTAAGATTGTGTGGGTGGAGGTGACAGTTTTGAGAGTAGGATCAAACCTTGTCTGTTCGTTCTATCATGAGTAGATATTATTTATAAATTATTAATACATGGGCTCTCCTTCGTTTGTCACATCACTCCCTGTTCGGATCATGTCACCTAACTATCCTCCGTCTGTCACATCACTCCCTGTAAGGATCATGTCGCCAAATTATCCTATGTCTGCCACATCCCTCCCTGTAAGGATCATGTCGCCAAACTATCCTCCGTCTGCCCAATCACTCTCTGTAAGGATCCTGTCGCCAAACTATCCTCCGTCTGCCACATCACTCCCTGTAATGATCATGTCGCCAAACTATCTTCCGTCTGTCACATCCCTCCCTGTAAGGATCATGTCGCCAAACTATCTTCCGTCTGTCACATCTCTCCCTGTAAGGATCATGTCGCCAAACTATCCTCCGTCTGTCACATTACTCCCTGTAAGGATGATGTCGCCAAACTATCCTCCGTCTGTCACAGCACTCCTTGTAAGGATCCTGTCGCCAAACTATCCTCCGTCTGCCACATCACTCCCTGTAAGGATCCTGTCGCCAAAATATCCTCCGTCTGCCACATCACTCCTTGTAAGATCATGTCGCCAAACTATCCTTCGTCTGTCACATCACTTCCTGTAAAGATCATGTCACCAAACTATCCTCCGTCTGCCACATCACTCTATTTAAGGATCATGTCGCCAAACTATCCTCCGTCTGTCACATCACTCCCTGTAAGGATCATGTCGCCAAACTATCCTCCGTCTGCCCCATCACTCCCTGTAAGGATCATGTCGCCAAACTGTCCTCCGTCTGTACCATCACTCCCTGTAAGGATCATGTCGCCAAACTATCCTCCGTCTGTCACATCACTCGCTGTAAGGATGATGTCGCCAAGCTATCCTCCGTCTGCCACACCCCTCCCTGTAAGGATCATGTCGCCAAACTATCCTCCGTCTGCCACATCACTCCCTGTAAGGATCATGTCGCCAAACTATCCTCCGTCTGTCCCATCACTCCCTGTAAGGATCATGTCACCAAACAATCCTCCGTCTGTCACATCACTCGCTGTAAGGATGATGTCGCCAAACTATCCTCCGTCTGCCACATCACTTCCTGTAAGGATCACGTCGCCAAACACTTCCCAAGGACATATTGGCCCCTAGAAGAAAGATTTTTGTAATTACCCCAAATTTTTGCAGTTATTGTCTCTCCCAATAAAACATTAATATAAAAGAAAAGAAACATGAGTCGTCACAAAAATTTTGAATCTAGTACGTAGAACTACAACAAAGAAAGACTTCAATATTGCGCTTGAAATTGAAGAGAGAGTATTCCAATTGGTGTTTTTTCTTTGTGTCCCAAATATATTCGGAAACAAAGTGTCTTGGAGCCTCGTCCCCATCACCTCGTAATACAAGGGCCGGGGCTATTGAACATCCTCTCCGATGCAAAATGGCAAGCCCTGCACGAAATGAAGTTGATCGAAAGATTTTTCGGCCAGCATCAATATCCTAAATCGCTCTTGGTCACCTCCTCGGTAGAACTTCCCCCGTGATCTACCGAGGTGGTGCCAGTGTTGGTGCGGTGGCGACGGCCTCGCTCATCTAGTACGACCAAGGAGACTTTGGAGGATGGCCAAGAACACTGAGAGGAGAGGAGGGGGTGAACCAAGAAGTCGAAGGCCAAATATCTTCAATCAGTTTCCGAAGCTTGCTGCCGGGCTTTGAAGTTTCAGAGTCAACATCGAGAAGTGATTAACTGCCGACCGTCTAAGACGAACCAAGCCATTTCATCAAAGAACCAATTGGAAGAGTTCGAATACTGATCTTGTCTTAACATGTCCACGAACCACCATAACCTATAAAGATCATATTAGGCTTACAATATTCTCCTCGCATCCTTCATTGCCTGGACGTTGATGATTGTTTCGGGTTACCTCGTAAACTCGACGTCAGTTAGAGTACTTCGTCGTGTTCTAAATCCCTATTTCCTCTATTAATAGGCATTGAATAAACCACTATTCCTAGTTTCTGGACAGATTTCATTCCGAAGAAACAGGAATCGTACACACAGGAAGATTATTTAATAACTCCAAACGTATCACATATAAGGAACACATGGTAAAACAAGAGAATAATTTTCTTTCTGCAACACAATTGGGTTACTGTTGTAGCAACCAAATTACATTACTACTGCATCATTTTTTATTTTGTTGAAGCAACAAAATCATTTTAATGCTGCATCAAAATATTGTTGACTGCTACAGCAAAAAGTTTCTTTCTGCGCAATTGGGTAATGTTACCCAATAGTATCATATGTATAAATGAATTCTCCGAGTCTCCGTTTGGTTGTGACTCAACAATATCGTCAGGTAAAGGGCAGAAAAGTTACAGAGCATTTGCATGACCGCGTGCTTTGAGGAACATCTCGGCCTCTGAGAGATATTATGCTACACCAAACGCATCTTTTCAGTATCCTGTCCAAGATCGAACTCATGAATGTTAGACACGGCTACTTGAAACTGATATTCATTAGAGATTTTTCCTCATCTCTGTGAGTAAAGCAGTCTTGGCACTAACCCCCAAACAAAGGCAACGTTAATTAATTCTGGTGGTCGCGGTCGAGTTTGACAAGAGCGTGTTTGCTCCAAACTAATAGTGCCCGGGTTCAGAAGAGATTGCGTGTAAGAGAGCTACTTCGTGGACTGCGGCAGCAGTGGAAAGTAAACTCACTCAAGATATCAAACGTAGATAAATTTGAACCACATGAACGAGAGGAACATAGAACAATTTCCCGAATGTCTGTAACCCAGTTTCAGCTGCTGCCTGAACTTGAATAGAAATTGTAAACTCAATGTTCAATCAAAAACCTAATTCGATAAATTTTACCCTTGAATAACTGTGCATTCTAAATCTATGGTAGACTGTAAGACACCAAAATACCACGAGGCAGCTCGTGAACAAAGGAATGAATTTTTGTAATTTGATTTATTAATAATATTTATTAGTAATATAAGCAACTTCATTACTTCAATAGTGGCACAGTAATACGAGTAATATGAACAACATCACCACTTCTTTACCCATGGCAATAAGGACACAGTATTGTGAGTAATATGAACAATTTCACCACTTTTTAAGCAAGGCAATAGGACAAAAGAATTATGTGTAGAGGTGTCCTTAAGATTGATGTGGGTGAAAGTAAAGTTTGAGCGTAGTAAAATGGGTATTTGTGAGTGCGTACAGACCTGGTAGCGGGAGGTGTGAGAAGGAGAGGGTCAATTTCGGACTGACTTGTGCGAGTGTATTGAGAGTTTTGGAAGTCAATTCAATGTGGTTGTACTGGGCGACCTTTATGCGAGAATGGGAATGCAGTAACGGATAACGTGATAGGGAGGTATGGCGTTCCTGGTAGGAATGACAGTGTAGTAAATCTCATAGGCTTATGCATGGAGCAGGAGTTGGTCGTCGGAAACAGCCTGTTCAAGAAGTGAGATATCCACAAGTACTCATGGGTAAGGATGGCCCATGGTGAAGCGGTGGAGAGAGCACTGATGGATTTTGTACCGATTTTGAGGAGAGTGGTGCGGAGGCTGATGGATGTGCGGGTGTTGAGAGGGGAGGGTGGAGGAGTGTCTGACCGTCTGCTGGTGGAGGGAAGATTGAGAGTGGAGCTTAGGTGGAAGGGGAACAAAGGAGGGGGAGGAGGAAGAAATGTTGTGAAAGCGAGTGAGCTAAATGAGAATAGCAGAGCGGTGGAGTTTCTGCGGGCGTTGAGGAAGGAATTTGACAACGTGAGAAGGCAGGACCTGCAAGATGTGGAGGAAGAATGGGAGACGTTCTGAGATGCCTAATTGAGATTTTTGAAAAATGTGTGTGGTGTGCGCCGTGTTGGCGGGTGCAGACGGAAGGGCTTCGAGAGGTGGAACGAAGAGGTAAAACTGGTGGTGGCGCAGAAGAGAAGAACTTTTGAGGAGTGGTTGCAGGCGAAGTCAGTGATGACCTATGACAATTATTAAGAGATGAGGAAGGAGGTAAAGCGAGTGATTAGGAGAACCAAAATGGACGCTAATGCCAGGTGGGGCATACGGTTGTGCCAGAATTTTGAGTAGAACAAAAAAATGTTCTGGAAAGAGGATAAGAGGGTGAGAAAGGGAAAGACCGGAAGGAGGAGGTGGTGAAAGATGGGAACGGCCAGTTGTTGACGGAAAGTGGTGGTGTACGGAAAAGGTGTGCCGAGTATTTTGATGAATTGTTGAATGTCGAGGATGACAGAGAGGCAGTCCCTGGTGCTGTGGGTGATGGTGCACGGATGCCGGTTTTTAGCGAAAAAGTTGCGGCTGACATTACTAGGGAAAAGATGCAGAAGGCGGTGGAGGTGATGAAAGCGAGAAAGCCCCTGGTTTAGATGGCGTTTCGACTGAGTGCCTGAAAAAGGGTGGAATAACGATTGTCGAATGGTTGGTGAGGCAACTGAACATTTTTTTGTGGCGGGTGTGGTACCGATTGAGTGGCGCAGTGCCTGCATTGTCCCGCTGTATAAGGGCAAAGGAGATGAAAATTAATGCTGCAACTCAAGAGGTATAAGTTTTTTGTGTGTGGTCGGTAAGCTGTATGGCAGAGTGCTGATCATTAGGATTAGAGAATGTACGGATTGCGCAATTGGCGAGGAACAATGGGGCTTTAGGAGTGGTAGAGGGTGAGCCGATCAGATTTATTGCAGTGAGACAGGTCTGTGAGTAGTACCATGCAAAGGAAAAGGATGTGGATCTGGAAAAGGCATATGACAGGATTGACAGGGAGGCGTTGCGGAGAGTGTTGCGTTTGTATGGAGTGGACGGGAAGCTGTTGAAAGCAGTGCAGAGTTTCTATGTCGGCAGCTGAGCATGTGTCAGAGTAAGAAGCGAGGTGAGTGATTGGTTCACAGTGAAAGTGGGTCTGAGACAAGGCTACGTGATGTCTCCTTGGCTGTTCAATCTCTATATAGATGGAGTGGTCAGGGAGGTAAACGTGAGTGTGCTGGGTCGTGGCTTGGAGCTCTCGGAAGCGAATGGGCAGAGTTTGCAGTTGAGCCAGTTTCTGTTTGCGGATGATACGGCGTTGGTGGTGGATTCAGAGAAGAAGCTATTTAGGCTGGTGTCTGAGTTTGGTAGAGTGTGTGGACCGAGGAAGCTTCGAGTGAACGTGGGTGAAAATAAAGTAATGAGATGCTCGAGGATTGCCGATGCGAGCAGTATTAGTGTCCTTCTAAATAGAGAGTTTGTGGAAGAAGTTTAGGGTTTTGAGTATCTGGCCTCCCATGTAGAGAAGACTGAACTAGTGGAAACTGAGGTGAAGTCGCGAGTGAAGGAGGGGTGTGAAGTGTTGTGTGCACTGCAGAGCGTAAAGAGCTTCAGGACGTTGGGGATGGAAGCAAAGAGAGGGCTGGGCTGTATGAGGGTGTCACTGTCCCAACTCTGCTGTACGGAGCTGAGACTTGGGGGGTGAGAGCAGAAGAGAGAAGAAAGTAGAATGAATATGAGATGAAATGTTTGAGGAGCATCACTGGAGTGTCGTTGAGAGACAGGTTCATAAACGACGTGGTTCGAATCAGAACGGGATGGAGAAAAAGTTAGAGGACAGAGTTGATTCGTGTTCTGAGATGGTTGCGGCACGTGGTGAGGATGGATGAAGGGAGATTGGTGAAAAGGGTGTCGAAGGCAGAGGCGAGTGGACGTAGGCCTAAAGGAAGATCGAAGTTTGGGTGGATTGATGGTGTGAAGCAGGCGTTAGGAAGGAGGGACCTGAGTGTGGAGGTATCGAGAGAGCGTGCACTGGATAGGCGTGAGTGTAGAATGATTGTGAACGGATGAGTTTTGAAGCTGCCATGACGTGCGTTCCCGCCCTAAGCACATTGTTGAGATACGGAATGGTCGGTAGCGGTTAAGGGTGGGTGGGAGGAGGGGCCGTCATCATGACGCAACAGGGGTGAACCAGTCACGCTATCGGGCCCTGCTGCCTACACTGACCTCGAACTGCACTCATGACCCGGGGGGTGGGTTGCGTCGGTCGGACCCTCTTGCGCAAAAGAGTTAAGGTGTGCGAGTGTGAGTGTATGACAGTGTGAGGTGCGCCTTACCGTCAGCCACCCCCCATGCTGGGGGATTTCGGCATAGTGTTGGTATCTGTATTTGTATAACTTTCTGTCACAAGGAAGTAGTGACAGTGTTTGGCATGTAATGTGATTCACGAGACAATAGTGGCATAGTATTGTGAGTAATATGAGCTATTTCACTCATCAATGGCACGAGGCAATAGTGGCATAGTATTGTGAGTAATATGAGCTATTTCACCCATTAATGGCACGAGGCAATAGGGGCATAGTATTGTGAGTAATATGAGCTATTTCACTCATCAATGGCACGAGGCAATAGTGGCATAGTATTGCGAGTAGAATGAGCTATTTCACCCATTAATGGCACGAGGCAATAGGGGCATAGTATTGCGAGTAATATGAGCTATTTCACTCATTAATGGCACGAGGCAATAGTGGCATAGTATTGCGAGTAATATGAGCTACTGCGCTCATCCCTAGCAAAATATGAGCTACCACGGTCCTTCTCAGCATGAGGCAATATCGTCATAGTATTGTGAGTAATAGTCAGTGATTGCAATTGAACAGACAAAATGAATAGCAATTCTCTCATATTGACTCGCTATAAAGTCCGAACACCCCGATGACTTCAATGACTCTCATAACTCAAATGACTAATAACTCTCATAACTCCAATGATTCCAATGACTCTGATATCTCTAATGACTCCAATAATTCCAATGACTCTAATAAATCGAATGACTCTAATAACTCGAATGACTCCAATGACTCTAATAACTCCATTGACTCTAATAACTCCAATGACTCTAATGACTCTAATAACTCGAATGACTCCAATGACTCTAATAACTCCATTGACGTTAATAACTCCAATGACTCCAATGACTCTATTAACTCAAGCGACTCTAATAACTCCAAGGACTCCTTGACTCTAATGACTCATATAACTCAAAGGACTCTATTGACTCTAAGGACTCTGATTGCGTTCAGAAGATTCAGATTACGTATTCATCGACCCCCACATTCATTCACCAAATAGGAAGAGAGTTTCTTGCAGGTGTGCAACATCCGATCACTCCATATATCCAGTTTATTGATTGGCTTATCGATAATTTCTCCTACTTTGCCGGTCCCTCTACCTCACCCGATCCCAATACTTCACCCGATCCCTCTACCTCACCCGATCCCTCTACCTCACCCGATCCCTCTACCTCACCCGATCCCTCTACCTCACCCGATCCATCTACCTCGCCTGATCCCAATACTTCACCTGATCCATCTACCTCACCCGATCCTTCTACTTCACCCGATCCATCTACCTCGCCTGATCCCAATACTTCACCCGATCCCTCTACCTCACCCGATCCCTCTACTTCACCAGATCGGTCTTCCTCACCCGATCACTCTACCTCACCCGATCCCTCCACCTCACTCGATCTCTTTTTTCCTTTCCAGTATCTACTCCATTGTTGATCACTTCTTTCACTCGATAGCTTTATCTCCATTTAGCGAACACGTCTTTATTTCATTTATCGACCACATCTTTATTTACGATCATTTACTTCGATTTCTGTTATTTCCTCCTCTTCCCATCAAAACTTTCTCATGTGTCTTTGAACGCAAGCAAAACAGCAATTTATTCCGCTTTTTATCTTTTCACCTTCAGTTGCTATTAGTTCTGCAGGTACCAGATTTAAAAAAAATCGATCTCTTTCTTCTCTTGACATTGCTACTGAAAACTTTTTGAGAAAGTTGTACTCATATTTGATTCGCGTGCAGTTCGCTGGCTGTGGGATCAGTGTTACAATGAAAAGTAGCGTCGTGCGTGATTGTATTTGGTGAAGGATTCGGAAACGTATTGACGCCATGACTGTTTTTTAGTGCGTGTATACATTGTTTGAAGGGTTCTTGTAGGTTCATGACCAGGCTATTTCGAAAGTTTTCATTCATCTTGAGTTTGAATGTACCTCGTTAGTATAAGTGAGACGGTGAACCACCAATTTCCACGTTCATTTGTGCAGTTTCATATTGGAATATAGATAGGATAATGACAATATTCACAGTTATCTATTTTTTTGATTGAATGTGAACAGACTCTACGCAATCTACGAATCACTGTTATGAGTTTTGACTTGTCTATTCTACTACATTTATTCTGCTTCAAAAGGAAGTAAAATATTTATCCTCTCTCTGTTTGATCAATTTTTACTCCAATGGCGATCCTAGATCTGTTTGTGGCAAACCTATTGTTTTCAAATCGAAAAATAGCTTAAGTGATTCAACGAAAACAGTTAACCTGAACTGTCAATCTGAACTGTTACCCTGAACTGTGAACCTCATTTAGCAAGATTGACTGTCATGGACAGGGGTGTGTCCATTGGAAAGCGTATTATATATGAAATTAATACAGACGTTGAGACTAATAATTGGTCCTGGAATGTTCGTAAATGCTACACATGGTTCTCTAATTTATAAGGACTAAGATGAAAACCTTGATGAAAACCTTTTTTTCCGTATAGCAACCACAAGCTATAAATTTGAATACCAAGAATCTCTTCAAATAAAACAGCGAACAACTGTGAGTATACTTATAATGACTACTGCCTCATACACAGACCTTATCAACCCAATCGTCTCGTTGCAACTCTATTGATATAGACAATTTCCATCGTGAAAATTCACCATTTATTCCTTACACTTCAACTCAACTCGGAAAGTCCCTGAGTTATTTCCAACTCATAACCACACGCAGCGGCTAACAAGATTTTTTTTTAGCCAATTTTGTTGCGATCAAACAATATTAAACGACAATAACGAATTGTTCGGCTAACCCCAAATTTTATCGTTCGTTCGGCTCACAACACCTTTCAGCGTTCGGCTCACAACACATTTTATCGTTCAGCTCACAACACATTTAATCGTTCGGCTCACAACACATCTTATCGTTCGGCTTACAACACATTTTATCGTTCGGCTCACAACACATTTTATCGTTCGACTAACAACACATTTTATCGTTCGGCTTACAACACATTTCATCGTTCGTCTTACAACACATTTTATCGTTCGGCTCACAACACATTTTATCGTTCAGCTCACAACATCTTTTATCGTTCAGCTCACAACACATTTTATCGATTGGTCAACAACACAATTTATTGTTAGGCTCCTAACACATTCCATCGTTCGGCTCACAACACATTTTATCGATTGGTCAACAACACAATTTATTGTTCGGCTCCTAACACATTCCATCGTTCGGCTCACAACACATTTTATCGATTGGTCAACAACACAATTTATTGTTCGGCTCCTAACACATTCCATCGTTCGGCTCACAACACATTTTATCGATTGGTCAACAACACAATTTATTGTTCGGCTCCTAACACATTCCATCGTTCGGCTCACAACACATTTTATCGATTGGTCAACAACACAATTTATTGTTCGGCTCCTAACACATTCCATCGTTCGGCTCACAACACATTTTATCGATTGGTCAACAACACAATTTATTGTTCGGCTCCTAACACATTCCATCGTTCGGCTCACAACACATTTTATCGATTGGTCAACAACACAATTTATTGTTCGGCTCCTAACACATTCCATCGTTCGGCTCACAACACATTTTATCGATTGGTCAACAACACAATTTATTGTTCGGCTCCTAACACATTCCATCGTTCGGCTCACAACACATTTTATCGATTGGTCAACAACACAATTTATTGTTCGGCTCCTAACACATTCCATCGTTCGGCTCACAACACATTTTATCGATTGGTCAACAACACAATTTATTGTTCGGCTCCTAACACATTCCATCGTTCGGCTCGCAACACATTTTGTGTCCAACTCTCCACAGTCATTGTTCCCTCTACAGGCCAACATATTCATTTTATGCAATCCAATCCAAATTCATAAGTTAATGAGGCTTAAGTAAATAAAGCTGAAATTAAATTCAAGTTTGCTGGAGCAAATGTAGTGGGCAAATAGGAAATGTTTGCATCCAGCATTTCAGGCTATGCCATGGAGAGGGAAATGTCCTTTTAATAAGGGCTTGGCAGCCCCAGTGATGGAGGAGTCCTATGAAGAAGGGAGAGGGGTACGTTTTACTTTATGTAACGCCCGCAGGAGTGCTGCAGTCTTATGAACATGGACAAATGATGTGTTTGGGGGTATGTAATCACCGCAGGTACGAGGGAGTTTTACGAAACAAGGTAAGATAAAGAGTTTGTGATTCTGTACAAAGAGTTAATACCTCAAGAGAGCCTTAAAGGGGGAGGGGGTCTCACGAATAGGAGCAAGGGATGGATTTGAGGGCATACAAAAACCGACACAGTGACATTGTGGGTTAGGCAGCTACATATACCAGAACAAGGGGTGTGGACATTAACAAGGGGTGGGGGAGCCAAGTTTATATGAACTAGACATGCGATCGAGATGGTGCAACTGCTTCCAATGTAGGCGGGCTCCGAACCGTCCCTTCGCCGTGTACAAACAAGTATTGAGTGTACACGAGAAAATAAGGCACATGGAGATAAATAGACTCAAAAAGTCTACCTAAAATCTCTAAAAATCTCTAATCTCTAAATGAATATTTAAGTTGAAATCAGCGAAACCAACAGAGACATACAGATCCCCAAAAATTGAATAATAAGTTACACATCGAGAAGTGTCGAAGGTATGCGAATGCTCAGAGAGCACCAGCAGACAAACACGTACACTTCACTAATCGACGACGCTAATTGGACGTATGCGTCAAGTTGAAAATTCGACGTCTTTCCTCTTCTATGGAGAAACATACGACATGAGCTGCATTGGTAACAAGTCACACTTGCATAGAGTAAATTGAAAGGCTGACCAAAGACGGGTGCGAACACCTGTTTTTTAAATGACTTTCATGATTTTTTAGTGGATTTATTGGAATGGTCCCTATGATTAAACTGTACGTTGTGCCGGTCATCTGAGTTCTTTTGCAATTTCATGGCAATGTCATCGGCAGGGCGCTGCTGCCGGCTCTATTGTTCCTCGGAGTGGAAGTAATAACTCAGAACAGACCCATGCGTAGCGGACTTCTTGTGATAGCATTTCGGTGAAGTTACAGTCAGAGAAGCTGTTCCTCTCGGTGAAGTTACAGTCGGAGGAGCTATTCCCTCGGTGAAGTTACAATCAGAGAAGCTGTGCCTCTCGGTGAAGTTACAGTCGGAGAAGCTGTTCCTCTCGGAAGTTGAGTTAGATTGCAACATTATCGACGGTAATCAAATTGAACCAAACGTTGCAGAAAAAGTGAGTAGTTCTTTATTTTTCTCAGCAAGATAATGCAATGCAGTTGCTTTGCTGTTAAAACTGAGATGTAGCCAAATATCACATTACAGCTCACTGTGACGGGCACAACACAGTGTTAAGTGTATAATGTGAACACATACACCCCAAGCCGACTGCCAACAAGCGAGTGAACACCAAACCATATCTGCCACTCTAAACGCGTCCCTGAAAGCGAGTCCTTTCCTCTTATAATCCTTCCCTCATCTGAAGACTTGTCAGTTTAGCCTGTCCTCTGATTCAATAACCATTCACATTTATCTCGGACTAATTTCAATAAAACTTCCCCAGCGGCCTGTATAAAGAATGAGCCTCCTAATGCATTTGTCAGCGCCATCTTTAGGCCTAGGGGCATAAATTGACTACTTTTTAGGCGCCCAGATTCATCATAATCTTATCCCGAGGGCATTGTTGTAATTGCTACGATGAATATGAGACTCGGTTAAATGCGACAAAGTTTAATGCTATTCCTACCGGAAGAGCTAGTGTGATAACCGACTCTTCTCAGCATTTTGCTCGCGCTTTATCGAAGGGGGGGAAAAATTGTGAAATGTTTAATGGCTGCATGAAAAGTTTAGTTGGCAGTTAAATTGGCTGTACGCAATGTTTCGAAGGCTGTGCGCATTGTTTGGAAGGTTGAACGAATTGTTTGGAAGGCTGAACGCAATGTTTGGAAGGTTGAACGAATTGTTTGGAAGGTTGAACGCAATGTTTGGAAGGTTGAACGCATTGTTTGGAAGGTTGAACGCATTGTTTGGAAGGTTGAACGCAATGTTTGGAAGGTTGAACGCATTGTTTGGAAGGTTGAACGCATTGTTTGGAAGGTTGAACGCCTTGTTTGGAAGGTTGAACGCAATGTTTGGAAGGTTGTGCGCATTGTTTGGAAGGTTGAACGCAATGTTTAGAAGGTTGTACGCATTGTTAGGAGGTT
>SDVV010020237.1:0-13360 GCA_016164225.1 Gammarus roeselii
ATTTTTTATTTCGCTTGTTACAAGTCCAGTAATATCGACCAGTTTCGAGTAATGTTAGGTCATCGCTGGTTAGTAGATTTTCGAGTTCAATACGGTCATGTAAGCTTTCTGCATAAGTAAGTGTTTGTAACGGCTGTTAAACCGTGAGCATGTTTTTTGTATTGTTTCACTGGTGGAATATTATTATATCAAATATAGAATAAATCCACTCTACCTTTTTTTTCATGCAGATCTGCGTTGTAAGGTTCGCAATCCACAAGACCTAGGATATAATCCATGTCTAAGGTACATAATTAGCGATATATATATCAATGTACGACATTTTAGATCAATATCAATGAATGCAAAAAGAGTTATCATACACTGCCAAATACATTAATACTTAGGCAACCTAACCTAACAGTCATTCTAACCAATAGTTATGTAGTTTCATTCAAGTTTGATGCTTATGTATGATATTTATATGTATGACTCTCTCCATTGGGCTGTATATTTACCATATCAAAACCAGTTTGAATGGATTTCTCCAATTTAATCCAGCAAATATCCTCTTGCAGAAGTTTAGAGTCCAGAATTTTTATCGATATCTCTGTTATATGTTTGGATGAGACTCCACAGGTAGGTTCCACAGGAACAAATTCACTTCATTGTGTTGCAAAGTTTTTTAATGTGGATCAGTTATACGCGATATTAGGTTCAAAGATCTAGTCATCCTAACCAACTTAACCAATAATTATATATTTTTATTTCCCTCTGATAGTTATGTATGGTATGCAGTTATTGATATATACATATGAACCCTCCACATGGATGTATTTTACGTAGTTTTTTTTTCAATTTCAAACACCATGGACACACATGAACACTTTTGTACGCATTTACAGGGTCGACACAATGCATATAACAGGGTCGTTAGCGTCACAGTTTCGAGACATGTGTCGACACCAGGTCGGCATTTACATACATCTTGTGCAGAAGAGTTACCATACACTGCCAGACACATTAATACCTACGCAACCTACCTTATTTTTTCAATCGACTTTTCATGTGTACATATGATTTTTCAGTGTTTTAGGATTAATGCATAACAAATATCTCTACATTTTGATCATTCCTTTTGCAGTTTGAAAGACACATCCGATTTTGATCTACTAAATCATCAAAAACCTATCCTAACTAACTTATGTATGGTATGCAGTTATTGATATATACATATGAATCCTCCACATGGATGTATTTTACGTATTTTCTTTCAACATCAAACACCATCGATACACATGAACACTTTTGTACGCATTTACAGGGTCATCAGAGTCACTGTGTCGACACACGTGTCGACACATGTGTCGACACAATGCATATATACAGGGTCGTAAGCGTCACAGTGTCGACACACGTGTCGACACCAGGTAGGTATTTACATACATTTTGTGCAAAAGGGTTACCGTATGCTGCCAGATACATTAATACCTACACAACCTATCATATTTTTTCAATCGACTTTTTCCTTCGTGCATATGATATTTTCAGTGTTTTAGGATTAATGCAGAACAAATATCTCCACACTTTTTGATCAATCCTAGGCAGTTTGGATCAATCCTATGCAGTTTGGATACACATGAACACTTTTGTACGCATTTACAGGACCGTCAGCGTCACTGTGTCGACACACGTGTCGACACACGTGTCGACACACGTGTCGACACATGTGTCGACACAATGCATATATACAGGGTCGTTAGCGTCACAGTGTCGACACATGTGTCGACACCGGGTAGGCATTTACATACATTTTGTGCAAAAGGGTTACCATACGCTGCCAGATACATTAATACCTACGCAGCCTACCATATTTTTCCAATCGACTTTTTCATGCGTGCGTATGATTTTTTCAGTGTTTTAGGATTAATACACAACAAATATCTCCATTTTTTTTTATCAATCCTATGCAGTTTGAAAGACCTAACTTATTTACGGTATTCAGTCATTGATATATACAATGTATAACAATTAGCTCCACTTGACTCTACATTTTGATCTAACCTTTGCAGTTTCGATACGCACTTTCAATTTTTGATTTAGCAAAATTTTCACGACAATTCGATGTTGCCTCCTATTTACACGATATACGCAATTCATTGCTTAACCTTTGAGTTTTAGGATATTATAAACATTTGATTATGGATTGACATGGTTTATGACTGCATTATTAGTATTAATTACAGATCTTGCTGGTCTCATCATTACTTTCTAACTTGTTCATTTGATTTGTAACAACATGGTTCCTACATCCAACTATTCCCATCATCATGACGTTTCAGATCATTCTCAAATTTCCTTCATATACTCCAGCATATCTTTAATACAAATGCCGAAGTCTGTTCCGCTCCCGTGAGTCCACAAATGTAACGATTCTTCATCTTGAACCTTAAGTATTCGAAACTTATCCAATTCAAAGTCATTCTGAAATCCATCTTGAGGAATTTTTGCATACGTTCCGAATTTTCTTTTTTTCGTAGGTAAAATGCGTATTCCACTATCTCATCATTGTTACAGTCAAGACGACGATTTTCCACTTGGATCATGTCAATTTCGAGTTCTGCTTTCTTATTCCTCTTGAACTTTGTTACATACGTCTGTAACCCGTTGACATTAGTTACCCAAAGCCGACTTTCTTGCCTTCCTCCTATTTCCTTCATCCATACATGAATGTCAGCTTCCACTCTTTTGATTCTTGTTTTACCCATTCTGAGATAACTGGTATTTTCAACACTTCTCAATATTTGTTCGATCCGACTCAAATCATCTTCGGAGATTTCGTCTTCCAAAACACGTATTTTGATTTTTGCCACGTGATCATTCATTGTTGTCGACTTGAGGATGAACTGTCCTGCATCAGTTACACTCAACGTGTCACTGACTCCATTCGCAAAGTGCAGATACCTATTATAACTTGAATACATGTTTCATCTTGCAAAACATTTGGCCTATCATCGCTCGCCGTGGTCAACATATATGTATGTATATACGTGTATAGAGCTGTATTCGTACGTGCATGTGTTTAGTACGTGTACATGAGTTGAAAAAAATATATATATTCAACAAAATTAAAAATTTCAATAGAAATGTTAAACAAAAAATTGACGTCCGGACCTTTCTTTAGTAAACAAGTTATCACATCAATAGATTGATTAGGCGTTTATATTCCCGGGTCGGATAATGAAATGATTGACTTGAGCTCGTAAACTGCAGAAGTGAAAATTCGTGTTAGAAATGCAAATGGAAGAGCGTTGGCCGCCGCTGCACATGTTACACTCGTTGACTGATTTTTTCATCGCATGTTCTGAACCCACTCTCTATGCCTATACGGTGTTCAGTGTAAAGGAAACAGTTTTACAGGACTACAAAATAATCTCAACGCCTAAACATCCATGAAAGCTCCGATCTAAATAATAAAGGGTTGAATATGTTGTATAAATCACTGCAAACACCTATTCCAGATACCATCGTCGAAGCGAATTTTGCCAATCAAAACGAAAATGAGGTTTGGATTCACGAAAGTGTACCTCATGATATACATATGATGGGACCACTAAACTTTGACGTAGTCGGTAGCAATAGATATCTATTGGATGATGTCAGCATAAATATAAGGTTGGACCTGGCAAAACCAAGTAGCGTTCTTCTAACGCATGACAATGAAGAAAATACCTATTTAGTTGATTCACGCAAATTATGATGTAAAAAGAGTATACCATACCCTACAACTTTGCTTGTTCTAAATGAAGCGCTCACAAAATAACAAGGACATGATTGAATACATGTTCGATCGACCTATTGTCAAAACTATCGAGTTTCCTTACGGGCAAAACTTCATCTCTATTGATTCCTCCTTCAACGGGTTTGTTCCACATAAATTAACCCTTTTTGTCATTGATCAAGGGCCACATAAAGGAGCATATGGTCGCAATCCAAATTACTGTTATCGTCGATGTAAACAGAAACTGCATTACCAACATTAGATCATCGCTTCCCAGAGAGTGTGCCCAAGCATACCATCAAACAATTTCGGCTCTAGGGACGCGTAACAGCTCTCATCTCATAACAAGACAATATTTATCTGCCGGAAGAACTATATTTGTTTTAGATACAAGGCCAACTGACTCTGAAGATGTCGTTCACCTAGAAAAACAGAGCAAACATAAGTATAACAGTGAATTGTGAGAATCCAACTACTACGAATAAGATCTTGATCCTGGTAGGTTATACACTCGGTGTCATCCAAATAAATTTGGCATATAGGGTATGGTATTCCCCAACTATCCACTGTAAGCATGGATTGTAATCAAAGGGAAAATATATCCATGAGCGATCCAATTATGAAATGTGCCTATATAAGGTGTCATGCTGAAAACAAATGCACATGCATCCAATGAATAGCTACACGATTGTTAACAGCGAAAGGGATCCCAATAAAATGGAACTTTGGATCCTAATATAATAAAAAAAGATAACAAACGCTACTTTTTTATTATTTGGGTTTATTCCAATAATATATGGAGGAAATATATCTCCGTGTTATAACACTCATGCACAAATACAACTTGTACTAAAAAAAACGGCCCAAAGTGGAAAATCTTTAGTTTTTGGAGCCTACTGCCTTTACTTTGCGTATTATATGTGTCAAAATATACCCGTCGGAGATAATCAAGCGGTTCTTCAACAGCGATCAACGTATAAATAATACCTAGGTATGAAAAAATCATCATGAACATCTCCGGAAATTACGATTCTCTCAAGAAAGATATGTGTGGGGTTTTAACCATTAATACTGCATCTAAATTATTAGCTAACTGTTAAATTTATTATCAATAAAAAAATATATTTTAAACGTATGTTATCATTACCAATGAACATTCATAGAACTAGCATTGAAATTGCAGAAATGCAACATTACATGCAATGAAATTGCAAGACAGTATGACTAGCATTGAAATGCGAATACCAAAAGTAACCTATATGTAAACGTTCTCTTTATAAATCCTATTAACATATAAAAAACTATTAACATATAAATGCCATAAGAATAATCCGAAAGCTGTCCGTAAGTCAACCGTGAGCCACCAATCTCCCTTCATCCATCCTCCCACGTGCCCAAACCATCTCAGAACACGCGAATCCACTCTGTCCTCCAACTTCTCTACCATCCTTGTTCTGATTCGAACCACGTCGTTGGTGATCCGAACTCTCAGCGTCACTCCAGTCATGCTCCTCAAACCTTTCAAATCGGAAACATTCAACCTTCTTCTCTCCTCTGTTCTCACCCTCAAGTCTCGGCTCCGTAGGGCACAGTTGGGACAACAACACCCTCACACAGCCCTCTCTTTGCTTCCAGCCCCTACGTCATAGAGCTCATTACGCTCTTTAGTGCACCCAACACTTTACATCCCTCCTTCACTCGCGCCTTCACTTCCGTTTCCACTGTATCAGTTATCTCCACATGGGAGCCCAGATACTTAAAACACTGAACTTCCTCCAGGACCTCTATAGGAGCTCTCCATTCCTCCAATAGCTCGCATCGACAGTCCTCGAGCATCTCATTACTTTACTCATACCCACGTTCACTCGAAGCTTCCTCCTCTCACACACTCTACCAAACTCAGACACTAGCCTACATAGCTTCTCCTCTGAATATGCAACCAGGGCCGTATCATCAGCAAATAACAACTAGCTCAACTGCCAACTACGCCCATTCGTTTCCAACAGTTCCAAGCCACGACCCAGCACAATCGCGTTCACCTCCCTGACCACTCCATCCATATAGAGGTTGAACAGCCAGGGAGACATCACGCAGCCTTGTCTCAGTCCCACCTTCACTGTGAACCAATCACTCACTTCGTTTCCCACTCTGACACATGCTTGGCTCACAGCGTAGAAACTCTGCACCGCTTTCAACAGATTTCCGCTCACTCTATACATACGTAACACCCTTCACAGCACTTCCCTGTCAATCCTGTCGTATTCCTTCTCCAGATCCATGAAGGCCCAGAACACATCCTTTCCTTTGGCCAGGTGCTTCTCACAGACCTGTCACACTACAAAAATCTGATCGGTACACCCTCTACCACTCCTAAAGCGACACTGTTCCTCTCCAATTGCGCAATCCGTACAGTCTCTAAACCTTCCGATCAGCACTCTCGCGTACAACTTACCAATCACACATAACAAACTGATACCTCTCGAGTTGCAGCATTCATTTTATCTTCTTTGCCCTTTTATAACAGAACAATGCAGGCTCTGTGCCACTCAATCGGTACCACGCCTGCGACAAAATACAAGTTCAGTAACCTCACCAACCATTCGACAATCGTTACTTCACCCTTCTTCAGGCACTCGGCTGCAACGCCATCCAAACCAGGGGCTTTCCGTGCTCTCATCACGTCCACCGCCTCCTGCACCTCTTCTTTTGTAATGTCAGCCACAAGTCTTTCTCCCAAAACTGACATCCGAGCACCACCAACAACTGGCCATTTTTATCTTCCATCACTCCCTCCTTTTCGGTCTCTCCGGAAGGTTGTTTGGGCAAGATGAAATACCTTGTTGCCAACTTGCCAGGCAATGCAAAATCACCACGAAATTGTCTTGGCGGCGTCGACGCTTTGCGCATAGATTAAATAATATCGTTGCCACATACCGTTTGTTTGTGACTGGCTTACTCAAATACCCATGGTGCATAAATAGTTGACATAATTTTGTCTGGACAGTAAGTCAGGCTATTTCATTAACTACAAATACGTAAATTTGTCTTATCTCAAATAACAAATCTGATATCGAATAGTTTATTTTAACATATGACTTTCAAGTTATTCTGGCGGCGCATCAAAACTATCTAGGCGGCCCCAGATCCATCGTTTACATTCTGGTCCCGTCTGATAATGGTAGACGGAGAGATCTTCAGACTTTAGTGAGGCGTTTTATGGGCAAAACTAACCCGCCGAGAGGCTAACACAACCTTCTTGGCAATTTGCCTATGATTTTCTATCCGTATTACCAAATGTCAAGACTCCTAGGGCCTTATTTAACATCTTTGCAGTCTTTTTCAGATGTTCCTTCTGGATTAATCTTAGTGTAAAACAGAATCTTGGAGACTCAAACTAGGATTTCCAAAAATTTCGTGTCGATCAGATGGGGTGAACTGATAAACAAAATTGAGGATAATATTCCATGAAACTGTTGGAAGTTCTAAATGATGATGTTTTCTAATTGTTTTAGGGGCATTACTAACATTTTTTTCACATTTCATCAAGTCAATCAGTTGGATTATTTTAAACTATGAGTTCACCAATTAAATTATCATTTCAGGAAATGGTATCTTCCCTCTTTTATTTCTCTAGTTATCAAATGACAGCTCCCAATAGCTAAGCATTATGGGGTATATTATTGGTTCCCTTTGAGAAATGCAACCTGCACTGCTGACTCAAAATAGTTACGAAATCATGGTCTGCTAAACTCTCTCTGCATGATATCCTCGTGTCAGTGAAAATCTGAATTCATTTTTAATCTCCCAATGTCACTGCCCAAGAAGGTACATTTGCGGTTCAAATAGGTCCGTCTCAGCAAATGCCTTGTTAAAACGAATGGTGAAACAGTTTAATATATAAAGTAATATGTGTTGTTTTTGCCAGACTCCAATTTGTTATCTTTTCCATTTGTGTATTATTGGGTGTTGATGATGTCTCCAAGCCTAAGTCAGGGAACATATTATGATGCTTCATAAGGTTATGTAAAGATCGTGGGATGCAATATTACCTGACTGGAAAGCTCTTGTGGAAGTAGATAGTATAGGTGCGAATAGCATTTTTTGAGGGTCTCACGAGTACTCCCCCCCCCCCCTCGACAAAAGTTGGTTGCGCTCCTGGATTTAGGGGTGCAAGAAGCAACTTTTTTTTCGGCCAATGTAATGGTTAGGATGTATGTTATTTCTTAGTATGACCGACTTAGTCGCTGTATATCTCGGACATTGTAGTTGTATGTTAAGACAATCGCTCTTGTGGTTAAGTTAATTACTGTAGGCACAGACAGAACACCCGTGACGGGTGTGGGGCAGGATAGGGGAGAAGGAAAGAGGAGGGGGTCAGGCGCATAGGGACTACAAGGAGCAATTTTTTGTGAATCGGCCAATGTAATGCTTAGGATGTATGTAATTTCTTGGTGTGTGTCCGACTTAGTCGCTAGATATCTTGGACATTGTAGTTGTATGTTAAGACAAATTGATTTTGTGGTCAAGATAATTACTGTAGGCACAGACAGAGCCCTCGGGACGAGTGTGTGGCAGGGTAGGGAGGAGGAATGGGGAGGAGATCCAGGCGTCTATGGGATGCAAGGAGCAATTTTTTGTTATTCGGTTAATTAGTTTTTAGGATGTATGTTTTTTCTTAGTGTGACCGACTTAGACGCTTGGACCTTATACTTGTAGGTTTATTTAGTTCCATTCTGGTCAATTACTTCTGAAGTGATCAAAACGCAGTAGAAGCGTTTGCTATAGTTCAATAGTCGATTAGTGGTAAATACGCCCGGACCTTCCTTTAGTAGCCCAGTTATCACATCAATAGATTGATTTGGCTTTGTCCGGGCGTCGATTTTTTTTAACTTTTATTGAATTTTTTAATTTTAAATTGTGTTGAATTTTAAATTTTGTTTTAAATGTATATATTTTTTAACTCATGTACACGTACATACGCTCGAATATACACATGCACGTACCTACATACATACATGATGAACACAGCAAGCGATGATAGGCCGAATGTTTTGCATGAAGCAACATGTAATCAAGTTATACTAGGTATCTGAAGGCCGAGAATGGAGTCAGTGTTACGTGGAGAGTACATAAAATGGATGTCCACATCCCAAAAATTCGTTTACGAGTGTTGGATTAAAAAATCTCCGTAGACGACTTGACTTGGTTCGAGGATATCTTGACTACTGATGGAGATATCAATTATCTACAAATGCGGAGAACAAGAAGCACAAGAGTGAGAACTATTATCCATATATGGAAAGAGAATAAAGCAAACATGATTTGGGTGACTGACTTCGAAACATTTCAGTCATATGTAGCAGAGTTCAAAGAAAATAAGAAGGTAAATCTTGAAATTGATATGACCCGGGCAGAATACTTCCACATGTGTAATAAAGTTGGGTTAGTGGAAAATAAATTTTATCTAGGGACAGAAGAAAATCTGGAGTGTATGATGGAGTTTCTTTCGGATAAAGAATGTAGGTGCATTGAACTTGATAGGATTCGAATAATTAAAGTTCGTAAAAAATAAGAAGAAGAACATTCAAGGACATGCGGGGATCTACATTTATGAATTCACGGGGATGGAACAGGCTTTCGTATTCGTATCAAAGATATGGTGGAGTATTTGAAGGAATCTAAGAGGAGACTGATACATAGTGATGATGGGTATGGATGTATGTTCGCACCATGTTGATACAAAAAATGCATAAACATTGATGCATCCAGCAAGATCTGTAATTGATACTAATAAATACCAATACAACTATGAAAATCCTGAATCAAATTGTTTATATTATCTACAAAAATCGAAGGTTAAGCGGGGGATGTGGGGAGTCTGTAAACTTTGCCAGAAAGAAAGAAAAATTAAATAAACATATATCCACGAGTAATGTATGGAGCCATTTGAAACAAAGTCATCGTGAAGAGTATGAAAATTATAGGAAAGAAAAAGGCAAATAAACTGTGCAAGTTGTCAAAGAATGAAGTGCCAGGAGATATTGAAGTAAATGTTAGCAGACCAAGTATGAGATAAAGTGTCCGTTTGTATGATGATGGGAACAACAATGAATTACTTGTAACATCCCATCCATCTAAGATTAAAAATCTGTCATCTCTGATACCATATATGACTAGAGATTGACCACGAAGTAGAAATAATGAGGTGCAAGTTGTATGAATAATCGTGTGGAGGGAGGACTTCATATATATATATAACAATGACTAAAAACCGTACGTAAGGCTATGTTAGGTTAGGTTAGGTAATCTATCCTCTCTGGTAACATATATGAGACTAGATTGACCGTGAAGTAGAAAAAAATAGGTGCAAGTTTTATGAAGAACCGTGTGGAGGGGGGTTTATATGTATATATCATTGACTGAAAACCGTGCATGAGGTAAGGTTTGGTGTTATACCTAAGGTCAGGTTCGGTTAGGTTAGGTTTTTGATGGGTGTGAATGAAATGTGATAGAAATTTAGAATTGTATCAGATCAAAAATCAAAAATCATATGAAAAAAAGCTATAACATTCAAACAATGATGAATTATAAAGGAAAACAGATGAAGAATGCTACATCAAAATTGTAAATGCGTATCAAAACTGCAAAAGAAAGATTAAAATGTAGAGTCAAGTGGAGATATTTATTATGCATTGTATAAAACAATGACTGAATACCGTACATAAGTTAGTTAGATTTTTTAATGATGTACTAGGTCAGAATTGGATGTGTGTATCAAACTGCAAAGGATTGATCAAGATGTAGAGACATGTGGAGATATTAATTTTGTTATGCATTGTATATATCAATCCCTGAAGACCGAACATAAGGTTAGGTTAGGTTAGGCATTTGATGAATAGTTCTTTTAACATAACATACCGTGTAAATGATGCAAATTAAAAATCGTATAACAAAATCGAGAGATATTGTTCGATGGGTTAGGTTAGGTTGAGTTGTGTAGGTATTAATGCATCTAGCTGTGTACGGTAATCCTTTTGCATGAATATGTGTAAATGCCTACATTATACCGTCATCAAATGTGAATACACCTACATTATACCAGCATATGCCGGCATATGCCGGCATATGGTGTTATCAAACCGTGATAAAATACATGAAAAATCTCGAGCGATGACACATAATAAATTGATAAGATGTTTAGGTTAGGTTAGGTTGCGTAGGTGTCATGCATCTGGTAGTGAATGGTAACCAATTTTGCATAAAATGTGTGTAAATGCCTACATGGCGCCCCATACATGAGACAACGCAGTGACGCTAACGATTTTGTAGGCATAAAATTCGACTCATAGCTAAGGATGCAGTGGGCGTATTGATAGAACATAATAAATCGGACCTGACTTTCCAATATAATGAGATAGACAGTGCTCAATATGGTGCGAGCGTAAAAGAAAGTATGGTGCCATTAACATTCAAGTTTAGAATGTATAAAGTTTCGGTGAAAATGGCTAAATCGATATAGTGGGAGAATGACCCAAACCAAAACTGAAATGGGTAGTGATATCGAGGAGATGTCACGTGAAGAAAAACCTGCTAAAGTTGAAGGAAACCGAATTATCAAATGGGGTATCAAGTATAAGAAGTGTAAAATTGCACAATAAAACCAAATGTATAGCTGACTTTGTTTCAAAATTATTTGGTAATGAAACATGAGGAGAGAGAATCATGTCTGAAACTTTATCATTGATAAAGAACCCACAGAGTGGCACTGATACCAAGGATCAAGATAACACAAGAGAGGGAGGTCGAAGTCATTAATTATGTTTCGACAAGAAGCTCACATCGAATTTTCGATGTGAAAAGTTTTTCGTATAAATGATATCCCGTGTATATATAAATATAAATTTGTCAAAATCTATTATCAATAAATATTATATTTAATAAATCTTTGTTTGCAATATCCTAAATTTAATCGAATGATTAGCATTGAAATGCACTAAAACGCTTCTTGCCTTACATTGAAAATGTGATTGCTATTAAGCTAACCGGAGTTGTACACAGCAACCTAAGCTATCGTTGATATATATCTCATCAGGTCCAAACAGAAGCTAAAGCACAAGTCTACAGCTTCTTTTGTGACACACTGAAACCATGCTACGGTGACAAGCGCACGCTTGCGCGCATGCGCGTGTGCGCGCGTGGACATTGAGGCGTAAAATGCGGCCAGCTAGCCTGGCTGATTACATGGACTTCCTACACATAACCCGATAAGCATCTTTTGTACGATGAATCAAATAAATGACTGCTGGGACTACTGAAAAGAGAAACAGCCAACGATTACCCGAGTGAGATCATTTGCTTGCAAGCAACGTGTTCCTGTATGTTACTCGCATTTCCGAGGCCACAGACCAGCAGCTAAGGGTAGCCAAACCGTAAATGCTCATGTGAAATATGACCGTAGAACATATACGAAGATATTTCGGTTTACGGTCCATCAATCTCCGATAGAAATACTACCATACGAGTCTACTTTCACGTGAAATTATGAAAGCTCGCCAACATGAACATGTTATAACCTGTAAATGTTCATAGCGTTCATGCCGCGGAAATTGCTGATAAGACAAAAAACAGATAGGAGCAAACTTACCTAATTTTTCAGGAGCGCATCCGAACTTTTGCCTAGGGGCGTCCTCAATCACCAGAAATTTTCATCTTGATACTAGTATTGAAGGAATAAAACAGTCACTTATATATTTTACAGATTTCTCTATGTCAGATAGAAAAGAAAACGATAGAAGGAGTTACTGCTGGAGTAAGTATAACGGAACCCTAAGGTTTAAAGTAACCATGGCTTAATCGTAACAGATTTTCAGATACACATATAAAAATACCACAATGATGCAACAACCTACCAATTATGCCTGAAATAATGTGGAAGATGCAAACCTAAAATATCCTAAATTTTGATAACTGTACGCGATAACTATTCAAAATTCCGAAAACAATACAAATTCAACATAAATCAAGCGATCATTACTAGGTATACATAACACAATTAATAACTTACAATAAATCCATATCGTTCAGGTATTTTCGCGATTGGAATACCGCGTCAATGGCACACCGATATATCTGGTTAAAAACTGGATAATGCAACATGGGGTAGATAGATTCTCTGTGCAGATGTTGCATATGAAGAAATATGTACATTAACCCGCAAACTACCTGACTGATAATCCACACTATTTATATAGATATTATATACATATGAAATAAATAGATGTAAAACACACAAAATAGCCTATATTCATTATGAAGCTGGTATCAAACATCCCACCGTCAAAAAACTCCACCATACAACCTCTGAATGAGTCAAGTAAGACAAAACTAGATAAGAATACAAACATATATGTACATAGAAATGTATAAAATGATAATCCAGACTTGAATATATAACGAAACATGATACGGAAATAAGTTATAAGACAAAGAATAGGTAGGAGCAATCTCACCTAATTTTCCCGGAGCGCATCCAACTTTTTGCCTAGGGCTATCCTCAACCGCACCCCACCAGGAAACTTGCTGTAACACTATTCATACCAG
>SDVV010020238.1:0-13360 GCA_016164225.1 Gammarus roeselii
ATTGTATATCTGCCAATGGGGGTCTTGGTATCAGAAGGTCCGCCTCTTTAGCTGGTCCAAAGGTACAATCCTTTCTCCCGATTGGAGGAGCTTCTTCAATTTCATGATCAGGGGCCCACCCTTTTTAGCGCTCGGTGGCAGCCGACTGACAGACGAGGCACCACACTCACTGGACACACACTCTGGGCAGCGGCAGCAGACCTGGTACCACACACTACTCCCTCGCTATAGGCACACACACACACTCCATCTCACGCTCGTCCTACGCGTGTTACATATCTTTGGCTGCTAATCACTAGTGTAACTTGTGTTTATTTTCAGTACTATATTGATTTAACCTGTGACGTGTTACCATTTCTTTACGAAAAAGACAAATTATGAAACCAATTGATCTTCATTCAACCCTGATTTACCCAATTATTCGCAACCCTGAAATGAAAATCTTAACAAAGGTGCTGCAGCAGTGAATGTGCTGCAGCAGTGAAAGTGCTGCAGCAGTGAAGGAGTTGCAGAAGTGAAGGTGCTGCAGCAGTGAAGGTGCTGCAGCAGTGAAGGTTCTGTGAAGGTGCTGCATCAGTGAAGGTGCTGCAGCTGTGAAGGTGCTGCAGCAGTGAAGGGTCTGTGAAGGTGCTGCAGCAGTGAAGGTGATGTGAAGGTACTGCAGCAGTGAAGGTGCTGCAGCAGTGAAGGTGCTGCAGCAGTGAAGGTGCTGCACTCCTTAAACAAGCTATTAATGGTCTGAGTGAAGGTGCTGCAGCAGTGAAGGTGCTGTGAAGGAGCTGCAGCAGTGAAGGTGATGTGATGGTGCTGCAGCAGTGAAGGTGCTGCAGCAGTGAAGGTGCTGCATCTCCTCAAACAAGCTATTAATGATGTGAGTGAAGGTGCTGCAGCAAAGAGCAGAAC
The DNA here is from genome assembly GCA_016164225.1 of Gammarus roeselii. Classification (NCBI taxonomy): domain Eukaryota; kingdom Metazoa; phylum Arthropoda; class Malacostraca; order Amphipoda; family Gammaridae; genus Gammarus; species Gammarus roeselii. Next base: position 904 of record SDVV010020238.1, read on the forward strand.
GTTTATGGAATTGCACTCATCAATTGTAATTGCTACCTCCTTCTTCCTCTCACGTACCTCAAATTCTTTAATACCTTGCTAATTTGCTGATTATATCCAACGCCTAATGGGACCGTCGCTTGAAAAACTTACTAAATGCCATGACATCCAATGTTTTTTTTTCTCGTGCTATTGCAGTTGAGTTGCTTACTTTTCGGCCTCGCTCTGCAGTCTGTAGTTTACGTACACTAACAGAGCATAAGTTGCATTGTATTTCATAAGTCAAGTAAGCAAACGTAACACTGCAGAATACAAGCGTATACTGCGAACATCGGGCCAGGGAATGTGGTCACGTTGACTGTTCACTGTTGGTCCTGGAAGTCAATTAGTACCTATCCATGGAACACTAATTTTTGAGGTCAAATTACCGTTATTTAACATCTTCCGTCGAAGTTAAATCTGAATCAACATTTTCTCGAATTCATTATTTACTGCTAATAACAAACGTGTATATTGTTTTGTAGGGTAAAGTTCAAGTTCTGCTTTTCTTGGATTAAAAATGTCAATGATTTCCATTTTGCTCGGATTCAGTGCATTCGCAAGCGCAACCTAAAAGCGATACCTCCAAAACAGAAGACAGCTAAATGAGTCGAAGATGTGAAAATGCTTTGATAAGCATACATTCATGTCTAAAAATAGTGCTCGTTTTGAAGGTAGAGATTAAAACCTACCAATTGATAGTGCATATGTGAAAATGTAAGATAGAATAAAACGCAGTCACTTCTTCCACTCTTCAAATTCTTTCCTAGAACTCTCAGGATATCTCTTACAGTGATGTAGAGCTTGCCAAAGACGCTGCGGGGAAGAAGTATCAAACCGTTAGGAGTGAGACCCTGGAGACAAAAGAGGTAGATGAAGAATTGGAGAAGGACGAGGCATGGGAGGAGATGGATTAGCTGATCAGGCATTCTGTAGGCACTCCGGCCGCTGCTTGCAGACTGGCTGCTGAAGCCTCCTTTCCGCACCGAGTTATAATCGGAAGACCTGTTTTATCCTTAGCACACTTGTGCACGGAGCCTGCCCTGTGCCCGGCCGCTCGTCACGACTAAACAACCCGCATCGGACCACAACGGCTCCGGTTACTTAGTCGGAGCCGAAATCATACCGGTTTGGTCCAGTGACGCGATTTCAAAGACGTTTGGGAGTCTAGGAGCCTGCCAAGGTTAACCAATGTCGCGACGGTTTCAGGAGGAAGAGGTGAAGAAGCCTCGTTTGCGTGGGTGCTCAACAATTCCTCCGAAACTTCGAAAAGTTGTCTAAGCAAGAATTTTTAATTTCCAACACCCCCCAGTTCTGTTTATCTTCAATCCTGGGAAAATAGTTTATAGTTTCCGATTCGTGGTCAGCTCTCCTGACCACTCGGTGGACCGTGTTAGAGTCAAGAAGTGACGCATTCCAGCAGATGGGAGGCTGCCACACGGGCAGCTGTGCGATGTTAGCATGTGGCTGTATCAGCATGGCTTGATGTTGCTGAACAAGTTCCTTATCTCAGTCAGAGTGGTTGGCAATGCACTGAGTTGTTTGCAAGCGCTCGGTGTGGGCTCCCACGTCTGTCTTCCGAGGCTACATCAATTGAGTAGAGGTCATACTAGATAGGACACTGTGGTACAGACCTTCTACACTTAAATTAAGATGATGGCCAGCATTCTTGCTAGGCATCATGCAGAAAAAGTTGGAGGTGGGCGCATAATTATTGCAAAATGATGTCATTCTATTAGTTTTGTCAATTGATCTTTTTGCTAACAGCATTATCATTACACGCTAACAGCATTATCGTTACACGCCAACAGCATTATCGTTACACGCCAACAGCATTATCATTACACGCTAACATCATTATCATTACACGCTAACAGCATTATCATTACACGCTAACAGCATTATCATTACACGCTAACAGCATTATCATTACACGCTAACAGCATTATCATTACACGCTAACAGCATTATAATTACACGCTAATAGCATTATCATTACACGCTAACAGCATTATCATTACACGCTAACAGCATTATCATTACACGCTAACAGCATTATCATTACACGCTAACAGCATTATCATTACACGCTAACAGCATTATCATTACACGCTAACAGCATTATCTGTACAACATCATAGTGCCATGTTGTTTCAGACGTGTCACTGCAGACATGTGATGAGATCGGAGTTAAGTCTAACACTGCATGACCAGTTGCACCTCATTTTCCATATACATTTATAATGCATCGCACTCTTGCGTTAGTTGCTTAGTCAAAGTCATAAAATAAATATTTCTAGGCAAATAATATTATTAGTATTGTTTATTGGGGAAAGTAAACGTGTGCACTCTGTGAGCCGATGAGTTACGAATTAGGTACAAATGTTTTCACCGGATGGGGCAGTGCGGTTTTATTGTGTCCACTGACTGCTTCTGTCATCTTATTTTCACACACATTTTTCACCCCCAACGATTGCTCCACTGACGATTCCGTCTCTACGTTCCAAGTAAGCCATCCTCTCCCGTCCTGTCTATACGGGTGCCTCCACAGACCAAGGAGCGCCCCAAGGAGTCATTTAAGAGCACCCCAAGGTCCCGATCCCTGGCATGCCACGTCGACGCATCTCATTCAAACTGGCCTTGGGCAGCCATCTTTCCAGGATTATAGTTTTCGTTGCTTCTGTGTTGCCTGATACGCAATCTCTTAATTATAGTAAGAAAAGTGTTGAATTGCTCTAACGATGAGTTTCATTGTTGAACTAACTTGAGTGTTCGAAATTAGATATTCCCGTAGAATTTTACCTGCAGCGTTCGAGTTACAATTACATGACAAATGTAAGAATAATTCGAGGTTTTCCACTAGTAGATCCCGCCTTTCTAATAAGTTTTTGAAATTGTCATGCAGTACAATAAAACCTTCGTGTGCATCCCAACACCCGAGAGATGGGAACACGGATGTGGGCGCGCGAAGGTCAAATCTTTAAAACACGCAAACTAGCTAACAAGCGCTAAAGATGCTCAAATTTGAATAGAGGCCGTTCAATAATATTCGTAGTTTTTTCCAAGCCTTGCGCCCGATGGTTTGATTGCTCCTTAACATTTTCCGGACGATTTGTCGCCTTTGTCTGGAGACCGTGTTTAGGAGTGTGTCCCAAAGTGTACTCAGTCTCCTAACACAATAATAAGAATCTGAGTGATCGTTCCTTAGAGCCTGCTCATTCTCCTCGCTCTGTCTCTCACTCGACCGGCCTCACTCGACCTCAACTTAAATGACACTTGCGGCGGAGATGGTACCAACTCCTCCAGCTGTAAGTGCAATTGGGACGACGTCACAGATCCTGGACCAACTGCCGCTGGGAGTATAGAATTGTTTCGTAGTCCAGATGCAGCCAAAATTTGCAGCGTGTACCAGCTCCCTTCGGGAGTATGGAGGCCGCTGGAGCTATTTTGAAAGATGGAACCATATTTCTCTAACGCACATACACGATTGCCTTCAACACCTCGGTACGCGAGGGAGTATCACTCGGTGACGTGGAGATCTCGGTCAAATTGTAGCATCCCAAACATGACGGGCTTCAAATTCACTGTCCTTTTTTTATCATTTATATTGTTCTTTTTCGACCAATACAGATAGACGTGACCGTGGCGTCATTATTGCTCTTGACAGTGTGAGGCAATAATGAAGACGTTGTATGATGCAATCACCTTCTGATCGAGTATTCCTGAGCAAATATACGCTAAACAGTGTATAAGGCGAATTGTGTTGCTCTTTGATTTCGACCTTAGCGAAGCACTGCAGAAGATCGATCGCCTTGTGCTTGAGATCGCTTCGCGGCCACTCCAGCAAATGAAAAAAAGTTTCAGGGACGTCCTCCTGACGTTGGTTGTGAGAACTCGGCACTGTAACTCCCTCGTTCGTCAATGTGTGGCTGTTTCGGTGCGTGTGCTGAACGTTGGCGGTAACATTCGTCTTGTTTGTTCAGCACCTGCCAAGATTAATAGACTAGGATGAGTACTGTTGCACCGGCCCCACCGCGGCAGGCAACCATAAGACCCAAAGAATATCTTGCGGCTATTTGCAGTAAAGTTATTGTGGAATCTTCAATAATTGCTTCCATGTACATATTATTTGTATCACTCTACCAATGAACCCCATTGCGATATCACATCTTAATGACAGTAACATATAATTTGAGCCAACACGTTACACTGACCGTACAAAAGGAAAATTTTAATCACGTTTTTTGTATTCTTCTTCCAATCGATTCAATTATAAGAAATGATAGGAGTGGTCCTGCATGAACTCAATTTAGGGACCAATATGTTTTGATGCTAATGTTACAAAACAACAATTAAACGCTATTTCTAATCACGGATAAAACCACTGAATTTTTAGGAACAACTGCATGTCTTTAGACACAATCGTTCCTGCCTTACGACCCTGCTTTTTTTAATAATGTAACTGAAATTCACTACACGATATCTCCGACCAGTATCAACTACCTTGATTTTCAAAAGCCTTTGATACAGTCCTTCACATACGCTTAGTTATTAAATTGCACATGCTCGGTGTTCGAGGCAAGTTAAATAACTATAAAATGTTGGCTCACGGACAGACAGCAGCGAGTCGTACTTAACAAAACTCCCTCTCCTTGTTACACTCGGTTATGTTATACGCGGCGTGCATCAAGGATTCGTTTTAGGTCCAGTCCTTCTCATAATATTCTTAAACGATTTCGATAGAAACGTACTTTTGAACATTTACAAATTTGCAGGCGATACGAAGCTAGGAAGAAATGTTCATTGAGAACGTAAGTGACAAATCCAATAGGACTTGAACAAAGTTGTTGATTGGTTAGAAAAGTGGCAAATGAAATTCAATGTCGATAAATATAAAGTTATGCACTAGGTCATCACAACCCCTAGCACGAACATTTCATATCCGGGGTAACAATTTAAAATTCAGCCTTGTAACTAAGCTGTTAAACAAAATGCTAGGAATGATATCCAGGACTATCTTGTACAAAGGCAGACACGGAATTCACAAGTTATGCAATGCATTCGTTAGACCCCCTATCGATTACTCCATTCAATTCGTGTCTCCATTTTTTAGAAAATACACTATCCAATTAGGGAAGGGTCAACGTAGTTACCAAACGTATCCCCTCGTACGAGGACAGATTCTAAAGAGAGTAAGGAATGAGTCAACGGAGCGAGCCTGTTTGCTCTAGATGTGAACGGGGTGACTGGGCAGGCACACCCCACTATGGGTGCAGGGTCGCTGGTAAGCGCTTCTCACTCGACTTAATGCTCAACTTTTTCACGTAAAGAGTTCTCGAGGATTGGAACAAACTTCCCCCGGGGGGTTGTCAACACCTATACAATCGAATCGTTCACGTCAGCTGGACCTATTCTGCCAGAATCGCCAACAATTAGCTCCCGCTTCAGAAACAATCTCCGGCATTTGTACCACTATATTCGTTACAAAAAATGGTGTTAGGCATTAACACGAGCAGGGTTAAAAAGGTGCACGGCTCTGGTACCAACTCGTTGCAGAACAATTCCCAGCAGTCACCATTGTTTTAACGAGGAAATGTGCACGGCTCTGGTACCAACTCGTTGCAGAACGATTCCCAGCAGTGACCATTGGTTTAACGAGGAAATGTGCACGGCTCTGGTACCAACTCGTTGCAGAACGATTCCCAGCAGTCACCATTGGTTTAACGATAAATGGAACTGAGGCAATATCAAACCAACATCGTGATTCTGAGACATTCTCTTCAGGTGCTGATTTGAGTTGTTTCGAGTATCATCGTTAAATGCTATTTCCTACTGAACCTTTCCTTTTCTTTAACTTTCAATACAGAAATTGCACAAACACAAGATGCTCTCTTTGACGTTCCACTTCAGGACTAATCCCCTTAATTTCAAAAGGCAACCTGGATCCGCCTAAATGCCTGTTGTCTTCCTACAGTTGCGAACATTTGTAAACGCTGGGAAGGAAAATGAAATGTGTGTTACTATCCAGTTTATTACAACTGGTTTCATTTTCATTTGTGTTTTTGAGCCGTACACGTCGATGCATGCACTGCTCTTACCACACTTGGGTTATACATTATAATAATACTGCGCCTCAAAAAAGTCAGACATCAGAGAATGACCTTTTTGGTCTCAACAAGAATGTTGCGGATCCACAGACACCAACGTGATAATCCCTAACGTTTGAACATGACAACTCCTCTGCTTTGCCCGTAAAGGATTGTTATGTGATCGCGCTCTGTACAGATAACGAACTCACCAAGATGGAACCGTCTCCTACACCCACACCGCGACGGTCTAACGCCCACTTATCGCTAATTCGTATTCTGAGGAGGTCCTCAACATAACGGAGCCCGGACCAGGCTCCCCAAAAGGCGCTTGCTTTAGACGCTTTTCGCCATCACTCCATCATCTCGTTCTGTCCACCTCTTCATATTCCTTCGCATGTTATTCTCCACTCACTATAAATGGCGCCTCTAAGTACCCCTCTACTAACTGTATACCTAACCATGCCAGTACACCATGAGATCTGTTCAATTATTATGTTCTCGTTCCGGTCCAACCATTCCTCAATTTTCTCTTATGTATTATTCATATCAATTATTTGATCTCTTGTTTCTCTCTCTTTTTTTTCCAGTCTATCCTAGCGTACATCTGTTCATTTCATCCTCTGGCCTTCTCAAAACACCGACCGGTCCAGATGACTCTCCGTCAGCATCAATAGTGCCCACACACACTTTACTCAACTATTCAACCATCCTAGTTTGGCCCTTCATTCCACTCGCTCATTACATCACCCGTTTGCCCCCACTTACTACCGTCTGGTCCCTACTTCATACCGTCCTCTCCCTACTTCATACCGTCCGCTCCCTACTTCCTACCGTCGGCTCCCGATTTCCTACAGTCCGCTCCCTACTTCCCTCCCTCCGTTCCCTAAATCCTGCAGTCTGCTCCCTGCTTGCCCTCTTCCATTCCCTAATTGTCCCCGTCCGCTCCCTACTTCCCTCCGCCCGCTCTCTTCTTCCCCCGTCTGCTTCCTTCTCCCTCGTATCCGCTTCCTACTTACTTCCGTCCGCTCCTTATTTCCCTCCGGCCGCTCCCTGCATCCCTCACACCCCCTCAATCCCTCAGTTCAGGTCCTGCTTCTCTTCATCCACTCCCTCTTCAGGATGCCCGGACTCAGTCCGCCCTCCTCTGTAGTCACCGCCTCGGAAAATATGCTCCCCGGAGAGCGAGGAAAGAGTGGCCGCGTCGAGAGGGTTTGGACCGTCTGCAGATGGTTATCGTGCCCACCGCAAGGACTGGTCGGCGGTCACCAGAACTCTCAAATTATACCCAGTCTTCTCGGACCATAAAAAGAACGCTCTGCTCTTATGGTCGAGTAATGTGGCCTGGTTATGCAGAGACATGCTCTGTAATCTCCGTCGGTAATATTTTATGATTTTAGTTTGAAATATAAAAAAATATGTCAGAAGAATTATGAACGGGAATGTTTCTTAAGAGACCACCATAATTATCTTGACAGCAAACATTACAGAGGCCGTTTATATCAGAAAATGTTTTTGTTTTTCTGCAGTTTTGGAAATCTATTAGTTGCTAGCTATATAATGACAATCAATATCAAATGGAAGTAATGTTATAACCAACATATCACCAATTCAAATGTATATTTGCCCATAAACAACTGCCGCATCTCCGAAGTCAAATAGGCCTCTCGATCGAAACGGTTCAGAGTCCATAGCACTTCTTAACATTTCACTTCTGAAAATATTTGAAATTTAATTTTCTGATTTATTAATCATTTTTCTCATAAAAGTGCAGGTATGAACGCTTTAACCATTTCTGAACAATTAAGATGGGCTCGCTGGTTCAGCTTTTTTAGGAGATACTACAAGTTATTAAGGCATAGCTTTTCTTCTTATCCACAACGAAAACAATTGCTTAATTGTTTTGGATTGCCGGTGCATGGACATTAATTCAACGTTCCTCCAACCAGTGTTAAACCATTGATGATGGTTGAACACTGGTTGGATCGATGATCCTCTCCCGTCCATCTTCCTATACCTGAGAAGGCATTTCCATGAACACGAATTGAAGTTCTTATCTATGCAATGTATTACCACCATATGGAGAAGACTCTGTTCTCCAATCAACTCATTCCTCGTGTTGACTTCGCCTCAACGGTGATCTGTGCTCGCAAATGCTCTGCACATATGATTTCTCGTATGATCTTCATTCGCTGAGGGGATACCAGAGCAACTCTTTCGTAAAACTTCCAACGCTAGAAGAAGACTTACACCTGTCTCGGTGCCAATTGCACCCTTACTAAAGTAATGGATGTCGTCGAAATCTGTTCAGAGATCCCTCATCATTCCTGAAAGACACGGCACTGTTTTTTTTGCGACTTCACCGAGTTGATGACGTGTTGCAAACACGTTAGGCACGACCACGACGCTCGTACGTGACCTCTGCATGTTATATCATTCTAAGGAAAGTGACTCCAGGGCGACGTACGGTCGACCTCTGTTACATCACACGCACGCCGAATGTTCTTCCTCTTCTCGCCTTACCGTGAGAAGCAAAATCGAGCTAGACTTTGTACCAGAGGAAGAAACTCAAACCAGCTTTCCATGGATGTATGGAAAATGTTGATATTATGGGAATGGTAAAAAAACGTTGATGGACATTGAACGCGCGATGAAAAGTTGATCTGGGAGCACTTTTTATTTTCTTATTTTACTTGTTGAAACAACGTTGTGGCTGCAATCCTTTCTCGCTATACTCCACCCCACATCATTTCCCTTGACATGACACAACAAGCAAAAGGAAGCTAGACCGAGTTTGCCGCCGATGACTGGAGTTTCCAGCTGTCCACTCTTGAAGATTCCATTAACCGGGGATGGGATGCAACTGCTAAATCCTGTTGCGGAATTTCAAAGAAGGGATGAGCGGATTCAAACTTCTTCATTTGACTAATACAAACTAATGAAGTGGATCGTCGTATGATACTTGGTTCCCTTGACTCATTTATGCACGGTTCATAAAATTATTTACTTTGTTGTGAAAGGAACACAATTCTACAAAATTTCGTCGGGCTTGAACACATACGAAGATAAAAAAATATTCCCTCAAACGTTCGCCAATGGACGAGGCGTTCTCCTTCCAAACGTAGATGTGTTTCTGAGGGAACTTTCCTTAGCAAGACCTCTAAACCAACTTGTTATGTTTTGAGGTGCAACCGGAACTACTACCAATGAAAATAGACATTCAATTCACGTATATTGAGAGTAATACTGTTCCTTCTGCTGTTGATGCAGCGTCAGTCTGAGTGTGTCGGCATCGAATGTTGTGTACACATCGGATGAATTTTGGGGGACGAAATTGGCACGCGTATCTTTGAACCTTTTCCGCGTCGAACGAAAGATATTTTTTGGGACAGTACATTCTCATTTGGATACTTTTCATATTATATTATTGCAGTGCATTGACTATAAAAGCAGTCGGCGAGAATTTTGTGCACATGACTGGTGCTAGACAATCAATTCCGACCACCGGAATCGCATCCCTACAGAATTGAAAGATCTGCTAAATGCTCACGATAACAGAACAAGCTGGATAACTGTCTAAACGATCGTGCTAAAGTCGTTCAAATCAATCGTGACGCTACAGTGCTTCTTCAGCGTAAAGTAATTGAGTTGATTGTCACTGCCCCTGGCCGATGGACAGGAGCCCTACCCTAGGCTACATCTACGGGAACGTTATAACGCAGAAGCAATACTATCCCACTTGACCAATAGTCTCAAGTCACTAGTCCTACTCATAGTGTTGCTAAAAAACAATGGGATGAGATCATCAAGCCCTATACGTCTCTCATCAACACTTCATCGAGTACTGAACGTATTTCTTGAACATCAGCAGATCAAATTGCATAAATAAACTTCTGGCATCACAATTATGTAACCAGTCTATAGTTACCAATGTTCCTATCGAAAAAATACAATTGTTATCTGGAGCACATCACCCACGGTCTGAGTCCCCTCCTGGTATCTCAAGGACAACAATGAATAAGCTCCCTTGTGCGTGCATCACATAATCACTATTCCGTAGCCCATCAAAAAGATATATGATCAAGTCACTGCCTAGCGCCCTTAAGCACCATCCTTCGCCGAGTGATACGTGGGCCACCTGGTGAAATAGAGTCATTGAGTGACACGATATGAAGCCAGCAACCTATTATAGAGTCATTGAGTGACACGATATGAAGCCAGCAACCTATTATAGAGTCATTGAGTGACACGATATAAAGCCAGCAACCTATTATACAGTCATTGAGTGACACGATATGAAGCAAGCAACCTATTATAGAGTCATTGAGTGACACGATATGAAGCCAGCAACCTATTATAGAGTCATTGAGTGACACGATATGAAGCCAGCAACCTATTATAGAGTCATTGAGTGACACGATATAAAGCCAGCAACCTATTATACAGTCATTGAGTGACACGGTATGAAGCCAGCAACCTATAATAGTGTCATTGAGTGACACGATATAAAGCCAGCAACCTATTTTAGAGTCATTGAGTGACACGATATAAAGCCAGCAACCTATAATAGTGTCATTGAGTGACACGATATAAAACCAGCAACCTATTTTAGAGTCATTGAGTGACACGATATAGAGCCAGCAACCAATTATAGAGTCATTGAGTGACATGATATGAAGCCAGCAACCTATTATAGAGTCATTAAGTGACACGATATAAAGCCAGCAACTTATAATAGTGTCATTGAGTGACACGATATGAAGCCAGCAACCTATTATAGAGTCATTGAGTGACGCGATATAAGGCCAGCAACCTATTATAGTCATTGAGTGACACGATATGAAGCCAGCAACCTATTATAGAGTCATTAAGTGACACGATATAAAGCCAGCATCCTATAATAGTGTCATTGAGTGAAACGATATAAAGCCAGCAACCTATTATAGAGTCATTGAGTGACGCGATATGAAGCCAGCAGCCTATTATAGAGTCATTGAGTGACACGATATGAAGCCAGCAACCTATAATAGTGTCATTGAGTGACACGATATGAAGCCAGCAACCTATAATAGTGTCATTGAGTGACACGATATGAAGCCAGCAACCTATTATAGAGTCATTAAGTGACACGATATAAAGCCAGCAACCTATTATAGAGTCATTGAGTAACACGATATAAAGCCAGCAACCTATATTCGCCATGTCGACGAAATGTTCATCCTGGTCAGGGGTGGACTCCGCAAGGGCCTCCGAGACAGTATGGCAAGTCACTACGAGCATGTAGTAGAGGGAACCCTGTGTGGCACACGACCAGCATCATATGTTCCTGAGTTTACTGATCGCATGAGGCGTGCTCATCAGTAAACGATATGACCGCCGAACTTAAACGATCAATACTAATAATTTTCAACAACTGGTTTATTTACTATACGGTTGACATTCTAGTTAACACGCATCAATCATGATCTGCGCTGCCACAAGAAGGGCATCGAGGATCCGCGCACATGTTCATTCTATCAAAACCAAATGTCATCAGCGTATAAATCTGATAAGTGCGTTTTATAATCCGAAGAAAATAAGACGTAAGCTCGGATTTATTACAAAAAAACTGAATATACCGAGCACGATCATGAAAACACGCCTATTGGACCCGCAGAAACTTCCAGCTAACGAATGAGCTTTACAGATTGACGTGCCCTCATGAAGGTTGTTCAGCACACTATGCTGAGTACAATAGAGGGACAACGGCAACATCGAGCAAACGTCTCATGAGCCACCTCAACTCGGGCCCTCAACCAGGAAGGTACTGGAAGATAATTCGGTATCATCAAGCAGTAGTATCATGACCCCTCCCTCGCCGTAGCAAGGGCCCTCCACTTAAGAGAAGCCACTCCAGCGATCAGCTCCCGTGACAGCTCCATAGGCCCGTACCATGAAACTCATCAGTAAGAGGAAGGTAGTCTTAGGCGTACCTAGGTTTCTCTACTGTACTACTTCTTTCCAACTTTAACATCTGTTGTAGGTGCATAATGTTCTGTTGTTATTAAACATCGAAAAAGAGTTACTGAGCGTCCAATCAAAACGTGTTTGTATTGCTTCGTGAAGTTCTCAAGTAAAATCACAGCGATGAACACTGGTAACATAATTCAACACCTTCTGAATCCAACCACATCTTTTATTCGAAATATCGAACAACAAATCGCATACTAATCCATCGCATGTATTCCCTGGACTTCAACAGAACATACATTCAAGAAAAGATATACATGTATGTTTTTTTATAATACACATATACATATTCATGCACATATATATATTGTATATAAATATGTATATGTAAACATATATTGACA
>SDVV010020239.1:0-13360 GCA_016164225.1 Gammarus roeselii
AAATGTGCACATACTTGTCCAAACTCAATACCCATATGCTTCTTTAAAGTCGACTCGGTACCTAGTTGGAATTCTTTTGATCCAACCTTTGAGGCAAGCCGAAAAGCATGCGCTCGAGGAAAGAATGAGTCCGTTGAGCGTATGGGCGTGCCCGTCTCTGCTCGACCGTCTGAGATGCTATCGCCTGAAGCCTAATAACTTCTTTTCACATCTCTATTCACCCCGTTCCTGAAATGTCATCTGACACTCGACCGTTCTTTTGTGGCCAGTAAGTAGTGGTGATGGTAGTTGTGGGACTTCTCTTTTCTATCCCTACAACCTTACTTTTCCTGTATATGGGCGTGAATTTATTGGCTTCGTTGACTTCCCCCCCCCCCCTCTCTGCTTTCAATGAAACAACTCGACATTAGCACTTGTGCTCGTTGCGCTTCAATAATCTAACCTAATTTAATCTAGTCATGTGTTGACGAGACGCAAAAACATAAATTATATACCTCCAATTATATCATCTGTCTTCAATCATTTGTCGTGTTCCTATGACTGTGTGTGTCCAATACGTATAAACTGTTTATTCCTAATGTAATTATTTAAATATTTGATGATTTAAAGTTTATTTAGGTCAAACGACATGTTGACATAATAACAAAAATATCAGAATACACAGATGATTCGTACCGAGTCTTCGTAAGCGTGAGCTGTTCTGAAGACAACATTTGCTACTAAGATGAATTTAATATCAACTTATAACTAGGGTCGAGGAGTAGGGACCAACCGATGGACATTGTTGGAGGACATCCTCTACTCTCCACTTTTCAATATGTCGAGACAGATAAAAGCATTACATTGCACCATTAATTTCAAAGAAAATAAGTAAAGTGAGTCCGATCATCGACGTTAACTTTATCTTGACTATTTACTGTTTCAACTGACATTTACTGAAACAACTTGAGAGCAGAAAATGTCCGACATGAGATTGTCTATTACATTACTCAAACATTTTTTGTCGTACGATGAAACCAATTTGAAACTAGTTGCAGAGTTAGCATGACATTTTACCATTTGCACACGAAAAAAAATTCAATGTGTCATAATCGCTGGGTACAATAACTTAACGACTTTCTACATGAACAAGATAATTGAAAATTTGAGCATATGAAGCGAGAAAAAAATAAAATGAAAGCATTCATAAAATGAAACTGATGAAACATAAATAGTCGACACGGTAAAATTGCATAGTACAAGTAAGATACAATTCAAGAATTTCTGCACGCACCAGTTCAAACAGGTATAATTTGAATTTACGTTTGAAGGTAGCTATACTTCTACCCGTCGTTATATCTATGGTAATCGAAATACAGGTTTAAGCAGCTCTGTAATTTAGAAATAGTTGGGACTGTGTTAGCGAGTTTCGATGAATTTACAAGTCCGCATTGTTACGAAGATCATACATAGGGATATTTCTAGAGAAAAAACAGTTATCAATGTAATTTAAATGATTCAAAGCTTTGTAGACAAACACCGCAGCGGAAAAGTTAATGATGTGACACAGTGGGAGAATGTTCCATTGACAAAAGAGAAGCAACGTGTGGTCACGTCTCCTAGCATGTTTTAGTGTTCTGATGACACGTGTTTGACTAAAAACGATAGGTCTTGAGTTTGTTTTGAGGGGGAGAAGCTTACACGTTTACACAAATACGTCAGAAAGGGATGAATAAGGCTATAGTACAATAGACTTTTAGCAGGAGTGGCAAGATGATTTCTAATTTTGTATAGGATGCCGCACGTGATCTTTCCAGTTGAGTCTCTGATCTACTATTACACCGAAAAACTTTGGTTATGCTACATATGCCACCGGTTGAGATCTCAATTCGACTTGTGTGTGAGGGACCTGCGTCTTGTAGACATTTAGCGTCCGTTTGTTGGATGTGAACCAGTTTGAAATGTGACCCAATTGATTAGTCCTATTAGTAATAGTATCATTAAGGTTTTTCCCGGTCGAATAAACTGTAGTGTCATCCGCAAAAAGAACTAAGGATAACCTGTCGCTAGTGTTTGCAACGTCATTAATATATATAAGGAAGAGCAAAGGCCCAAGGATCGACCCTTGCGGTATTCCTTTATTTAACGTACTGACAGATGATGATTGTTTATTCCAACTCAATAGGTGTTTTCTATCAAGAAGATAACTTTTTTATCCAGCTCTTATCAATGGAACTAACTCCATAATGATGTAATTTCGCAGCCAAAATCTCATGAATCACGCAATCGAAAGCTTTGCTATGATCCATAAAAATTGCAACAGTGACTTAACCACTATCAACCCCATCAACAACATCTCCGGCAAATTTTAAGAGATCATGCTCTGTATTCCTGAAAGCCGGGAGGCCAAATTGATTCTGGCTTAGTAGGTTATTTGAGACAAAATTCGTACATAGTCTAGCATAAAATACTTTGCATAAACTTTGCATAAAACGGGCAGGACTGATATTGGCGATAACTTTTTATGTCCGTTCTGCTTTTATTTTTATATATTGGACTAATTTTAGCGATTTTGAGTGCATCAGGAAAAATTCCTTGCATGAGAGACTCATTAATAAGTTGGGTCAAGAGAGCTACAATAGTCCCAGATATAGCTTTAATTAAATTTATTGAAATGTTATCCCAGCCAGTGCTGCAACAATAATTTAAATCGTTATGATTGCTTTAACTTGGTTTGGGTTGGTAGTGTTAAAGATTGGCTGTTCAGGAATTGCATTCTCTAAGTCATGTTCAAAAGGGATGTTGTTGCTGATGATCGATTCACTTAGAGTATTAGGAATACTATCGAAGTAATTATTGGGAGCATTTGAAATCGTTTGAGGATTCAGTGATGACTTCACCGTCAATAATAATTGAATCCGAATTACTCTGTTCATTTTTCCGTAGAAGATTATTTACAAATTTCTCTACTTTTTTGCTATTTCCTTAAGAGGTCTCTATCAAATTTTGGATATAGGTTTCACGAGCAATATTTGTCTGTTTAGTGAAAGCATTTTCGTATCGTTTTAATTCATCTACACGAGTAATGGGATGCCTTTTGTATCTACTCTACAGTCTGTCCTTCTCGTTTTGTGAGGCAAGTAAACCAGGTGTCATCCACGGATTCTTATTCGTGGATGACACCGATCTATGATACTGAAGGTGAGCTCTTGAGTTGATAGCGGGAAATGTACCTCGAACAGTTTAATTAGTATGCAATGTAACTGCGTGAAAACATCATTTGAGTTAACTGTGGATAGTATCTCATTAAAGTCGTAAGCGCCCAGCGCCTCTTTAAAGCTTTGAATGTTTCGGTCGTTATTTTTACTATAGGTAATTATGGTCGGATTATTGGGTTCGTGAGAATTCGGTTTATGAATGAAAATCGGTAATGGTAGGCGACATCTGAAATGATCACAGCTGCACGAGTTACACTATTAAACATCATTTGTGGAATTTTTATCTATTAAAGTTGCGGATCCAGCAGCTGTACGCGTTGGCCTAGTATTAATGGGTAGAAACCATGAGAAAGGAAATTATTACAATAGTCAGCAACTGAATTCGATATATGATACTGAAGCAGATTTACGTTGAAATCACCCATAATATACACTTTAATATGGGCTACGTCAGTGCCACTGATAATTTCATTCATTTACAGCGAGAAACATTCTACCGACATTTCAAAGGCTCTAATGGTAAACATTACCTATTGTTTTAACTTCGTTATCACAATAAATGTCGACAAAAACGTCTCAATTCCTGGCCGGATGAAAGAGAGTTCAGGTCTCGGTACGACAGTTAGCCTGTTATTTATAAATAAACAAACGCCTCCCTTATTACTCACATTAATGTTTGTATACAAATTGTAACCTGATAAATTAGATAGGTCCTGTAATTCATTTGTCAATTTGGTTTCACAGAGTCCTAGCACAGTAGGGGCAAAATGGTCTGTTATATTGATTTGATGGCTAAGAAAGTTCTTTTTCAAACTTGCAACATTTAGTGTCATGCGGGTAAAACTGTTTCTTAATGAAATTAAAAGGCGAGGGAGCTCATCACTAGGAACTATTTGACACTCCTGAATATTCATTCTCATTTATAAATCTGGATCGATTTCGTGAAAAACATTGTTGAAATTATTTTCAATTTCGTGCAAAGCACTATCAATTAAGTCAATATTGTTTACTTGTACCTTCATTTAGAGTTTTGAGCTGCTAATAGAGAAGTTTTGGGGTTGTTTGTTTATTTACAAGTATGTTTTATTTCATTTTTGTTACAATCATATTCTGACCCGAGAAAAATACAATGTTGTAGATCACGCACCAATTTACAATATTTGATGACATATGATGGAGAATGTCGGAAGAAAGAAAGTTGTTGATGATGTTTTTTTACAGTCATATTCATGCACGGTAAAGTGAGATATCAAACCGTGAGCTATTTTTTTGTGTTATTACAACAAGTCAAGCATGAAACTCAATGCAATAGTTGGATTAGAGAAAAGATATTCTAGATCTAAATATATAAAAATTAATCGATGAAAGCTTGCCACAAACGAAAAATGATATAATACACATCAATACAGTCATTACTAATAGCTGCACTAGACAAAATGAAGCTGCTCGGGACTGGATGAGTCATAACTCCTCTTCACCATACTCGTGTGTTCGGAAATTTATACGTGGACTGAGTCTGGGTTCATTGACCCAGACTTGACAATGGCACTTATAGGCCCGAATGGCAATGGCCGCTCCGAGAGGTTGTTGTCACACTTGCCCTCATCTCCACTGTCGACTGTTGTTGATTGCGGCAGCCGGCTGTCGCGGTAACATACTTCGCCGCTGGCACATTTCCCAGTTGCGGAGTTTGCTCCGCTGCTCATTAGCTGGTTATCCAACTCAGGAGGTACCTCTCCCACAGTCATCGCAGACGCCTGAATTCGGCGGTCCACTTGTTGATGTTGTTGGTCCACTTGTTCAGAATTTGTTGACAGTTTTTGATCGTTGGAGTTCAGGTGCTGATTGGTGTGCTCTCTGATATGACTTATCTGCTAAGCCATGATAAAATCATCGTATGTACTGCTATGCACTTGAGGGCTTTTGAATAAATTGTTGATAGTATCATAGGTAGTCTGTGATGATATTTCTGATATTATTTATGAGTTTGTGCTTGTTCAATTAGCATATGCATTTGACGCGTAATCATCTTATCATGATTTTTCAAGGTAGATAATCCACGGGTTTGTTTACAGGGTTGCCATGGTGACTAGACCATGTTTGTTACGAATGTTGAAATGAGTTATGACGGCGATCGACGTCGGAAGCGAGATTGAGATTTTTGTGTTATAAACCGGCAAACACGGTCATATAAAAAGTTGTGATGAAATACTTTTCCCATTGAACTTCGATATACATACTGTGCGAGTTATTTGCAACTGGTGTAGTGAGTGTCATTGTAGGTAGTCAAAATTGAAGACAGCTTAGTGTCGCGCCAGATTGCACAATTGGGCACGGGGTTGAGAACATTACGTGCGTTTTCATCGCCGAATATTAAGAACCGAACCAGCCGTGCGCTTCAGAAGCTGAGATCGGCATATCTAGACCTTTGCGTGCGCTCGCAGCAGTATGTTTGCCGAGTTACGTGCGCCACTGTCAGAGACACTGACAAATATATACAAAACAGAGAACTAGATCTGCGAGTGCCGAGAAACTGACTGCAGTAATACATGTGTGTAGAGCTTGATATGACCGCACATAGACGTAAGCGTCTTTCACCAACCAGGCGTCATACCAATCAGAATGTAACATTTAGATGATACTCTTGCTTATGGTAGTTATAAATTTGAATGAACAATACCTGTCAGTTCTTAATAAAAATTGCCATTACTAACAATGCTTAATTTGCACTTCCACTCCTCTGTCTCTTCCAGGAATGTTCCAGCAAACTTGTTTACATAACGTGTGTGACGTCGGTGTTCGTTTTCATCTATTGTCAAAATGCAGTAATGTTAGATTGTCGTTCGAACCATGCAGGGCGTAATTCAATATTACAGTTTAGCTATTGCTGCATTCATACCAAACGCTGATGTGCTTTGACTTGACTCATATTGCCCGTTGTATTGTGAATCGTAAATTTTTTACTCTCCCGACAAAGAAATGCGATATTGGTTTTTGTTCGTTTCTCTTGGTAATCGATGACGATCCGAACTGTTCGGTCATAGAGATTAGTAGTTCTTCAATGATGGTGATGCGCAGTGGTTAGGAATCTTGGCGTCAGCTTGAATTAATATGCTATGGAGGAAAATGTGTGCATGAAATTTTAGCACAACAAATATTTTTGAAGAATTGTTTATGTGCGATGTACTGTCTCCGCGTGCGATATTTTGAAAGGTGTCTTCACGTGCGCTTCATCTCAAGATTTCACGTGCTCATCACATATTTCTTATAAATGTTCTCGTGCGCTGCCTGTCAAATTGTGCAATCTGGGTGTTGCGCACTGAAAACATACAACTGAACATCCATAGATAAGTAAACTAGCACCCGAACGGACACCAGGCCTGGCCTGCGTTCAGAGCATCACTATGAAGCCTGAACTTTTGTTGCCCAAACCAGCTGGGTCAGCTGTAAAGAAAGCTGAGAAGTCCATAGCTAAAACTAAGTTGCCCATTGTCATTGTAAATGCCGTCTCAGCAAACCTTGGAGCTGCTGTAACCACTCTAGAACTCAGGACCTCATTATTAGCCTGCCTATAGAGGAAGACTACTGCAACCAGTTTGCATAATTTGGCAGGCAGCACAAGCAAACATTGACAAGAAATATGTGATAAGCTTTTAAAATTTTGAGATGGAGCGCACGTGAAGACACCTTCCCAACTATTGCACGCGGAGACAGTACATCGCACAAAAAGTAATCTTTAAAACTATTTGTTGTGCTACAATTTCATGCATGCATTTTACTCCATTGCATATCAATTCAAGCTGACACCAAGATTCCTAACCACTGCGCATCACCATCATTAAAGAACTATTAATTTCTTTTACCAAGCTGTCTGGATTGTCAGCGGTTACTGAGAGTAACAAACAAAAACCAATATCCCATATTTTGAGGAGAGAATAAAAAATTGACGATTCATAATACAATGTGCAGTATTAGTCAAGAATGATCAAGTGCATCAGCGTTGGTATGAATGCAACAATAGCTGAACTGCAATATTGAATTACACCCTGCATGGCTTGAACAATAATTCAATATTACTGCATTTTAACAATAGATGGATACAAACATCAACCTCACACACCTTATGGAAACAAGTTTGGTGCACCATTCATGGAACATACAGCGGAGTGGAAGTGCAAAATTACCCATTGTTAGTAATGGCAATTTTTTATACAAACTGACAATGATTGTTAATTATAATTTATAACTACCATAAGGAAGAGTATCATCTAGATGTTACATTCTGTATTGTAGGATGCCTGTTTGGTAAAAGACATTTGCGTCTATGGGTATGTGCGGTCATCTCAAACTCTACACACATGTAATTTTAAAGTCTTATGCAGCACTTGCACCTCTAGCTCCCCGCTGTATATATATTTGCCAGTACCTGTGAGAGTAGCGCATGTAACTCTACAAACATACATTGCGACTGCAAGCAAAGGTCTAGATATGTCAATCTCAGCGGTTCTTGATATTTGTCAATGAAAACGCACCTAATGTCCTCAATCTTGTGCCCAATTGTGCAATCTGGTACTTCGACCATTGCCAAGATAAGTAAGAAGAGTTAAGAAGCCCCAAGTAGCCTCACCCACATGAATCTCTTGGTCATCTCATGTTCCAGCATGAAAAGTTTGTGCTCTGATGTCAGTGGAGTACTGTCAGATAATGCAGTGCCCCTTAATACATTTTTGGCAAGCAGCCAGGATGCATCCCAAAAGCCAGAGTCTGCTTCAATCACCGCTTCTCATGTTTTTAAACCTTGACACATGCACGGGGCAAAAATTGACCACACCTCTCTAGAAAGCCTGTCCAACCTACCTGCTTCTGTGCAAGAAATCTTTCTTGCAAGTGCTGAGCCTACTGAAGGGGCTGTTAAAATAAATGTTTCTTGCCTGAACCCACTGAAAGTTGCACAAGAAATAGATAGAATATGTGAGGCAGTAGAGAGAGTTGACCACAAAAAGGTCTGGCAGTCTCCTAATTGTCACAAAATCTTGTGAGCAGGTCATACAACTAATGAAAACAAAAGTGTTTTGCAACAACATTGCAGTGGTTCGATCTGTGGCCTGGGGAAGCCAGACTGTGTATGGGAAGATTTAGCTATGCCCCAAAATTCTCAGGGGAGAATTTTGAGGACATCCTGGAATGACTCCAACCATATGGGATTGTGGGAGCTTGCAAGTTTTATCAGGACCCAGCCAAGGCAAATTCCCTTGTGTGTGTGCCAACCTTCCTCAAAGATAGCTGCCCAGAGACACTTGAAGTTGGATACAGCATCTATCACATAGATCTATACTACCCAACACCCCTCTTCTGTGGGAACTGCCTCTGATGGCAACACTGCCAAGTTTTGTCATGGGGGTGTCATCTGTGGAAACTATGGAAAGAAGGGTCATGCCCGTGCTGACTGCTCAGAGGAAGCTCCACCTGCCTGAACTGCAAAGGGGACCACAATACTGCCTGAAAAAGCTGTCCATTTTATACCCAAGAACAGGAGATCTGTCATTTGAAAGTAGATCTTGATATCACTTTTAAGAAGACTAGAGACCGTGTCTGTCAAGAACAATTAGTGCAGGCAGCAGCTGCTGGTGCAAACCTTGAACCCCACCCTGCTTCTACTTCTTTCTCAGCTGTTTAGGCACCAATGTCCCATTTTGCACGACCCCTTGCCTGCTCCCCATCCTACAGCATGTCACACCCCTTGTCCTCATTTCCCAGTTCAACACAGCTCATGGCACATCACTCAGCATCTCAGGCTGCCTCAGCATTAGAACTATATCCAGTAACCAGCCAGCGCAACAATCATACCTCATATGCCAACCCACTGTCTGAGGCACAACCTGAGGACTGTCATCTCTAACGAGACTGCAGAGAACAGTCCAGCTGGATCACAGCAGGTCAGCAACACCATCAACGCGTTTTTCCCAAGCACAAACATAATCAGCCTCAATCAGCACAGCAACTGCCTCATACTCAGCCACCTCCTACTACACCTGTTTCCTCCAGTGTCTTTCAGGGAAATCACTCCTCTGGTCCCAGTTGGCACAATTTGGCAGGCAGCGCACGCAAACATTGATAAAAAATATGTGATGCGCACTTGAAATCTTGAGATGAAGCGCACGTGAAGACACCTTTCAAAATATCGCACGCGGAGACAGTACATCACACGTAAATAATTTTTCAAAAATATTTGTTGTGCTAAAATTTCATGCACGCATTTTCCTCCATAGCATATTAATTCAAGCTGACACCGAGATTTATAACCACTGCGTATCACCATCATTGAAGAACTACTAATTTCTGTGACCGAACAGTCCGGATCGCCATCGGTTACTAAGAGAAATGAACAAAAAACAATATCGTATTTTTTTGGTGGGGGAATAAAAAATTAACTATTCACAATACAACAGGCAATATCAGTCAAGACAAAGCGCATCAGCGTTTGGTATGAATGCAACAATAGCTAAACTGTAATATTGAATTACGCACTGTATGGTTCGAACAACAATTTAACATAACTCCATTTTGACAATAGATGAAAACAAACACCGACGTTGCACACGTTATGTAAACAAGTTTGCTGCAACATTCATGGAAAATACAGCGGAGTGGAAGTGCAAAATTAAGCATTGTTAGTAATGGCAATTTTTAATAAGAATTGACAGGTATTGTTAATTATAATTCATAACTACCATAAGAAAGAGTATCATCTAAATGTTACATTCTGTTTTGTATGACGCCTGGTTGGTGAAAGACGCTTATGTCTATGTGCGGTCATCACAAACTCTACACACATGTAATTCAGCAGTCTGTTTTGCGCTCGCACCTCTAGCTCTCAGTTATTTTTATATTTGTCAGTGTCTCTGACAGTGGCGCACATAACTCTACAAACATACGCTGCGAGCGCACGCAAAGATTTAGATATGCCGATCTCAGCTTTGCCGCGCACGGCTGGTTCGGTTCTTAATATTCAGCAATGAAAACGCACGTAATGTTCTCAACCCCCTGCCCAATTGTGCAATCTGGCCGTAAGTTTCAATATTCTATCATCAACCAAAAAAAAATTATTTACAAAAAACCGTGCGGCGAGCTATGGCCCCCAATTGGGGGTGACTTCCCACACCATACGGGGTGACTCCCCACACCCCCCATTTATCAATAATTGAAACGCAAATTAAAAGTTTGAGAGAACCAATTGAAAGAGCATGCCTATATCAGAATATATCAGTTGCTTAAAATGAAATGTGAAGTAAAATATTATGTCTGTGACAGGTGTTTTTGATGCTCGTCTTGTGCTGACGTCATACCCGACTGCCAAAGGATTTTTTTCCCAATTTCGCTGCGGGAAACAAAGTTTTTCTTCAATAATTGCAACCTAACTTTACTGGAAGTCATTTCTCCACATCCTTAACTAATTATGACCTTAAAGTATCAGTAAATGAGCAAATATTACAAAAATACAACCTTTTTAATAATACGATAGAACAGATAAAAAATGTATTCTGTCAATTCTATAGCAAACTTATTGCATTAACATGAATACAAGTCATGCTAGGTAAGAGATTGTTATCTTGAAATGAAAATGTGATAAAAAATATTGTTCCTGGGCATTGAACATGAGTTAACACTTAGGCCTAGACTTGTCATCATGTGTTATAAACATCTGGTCATTATAAAATTAGTTACGCATTTTGAAATTAGCTGTGGTGCCATTATTGTGGGTCATTTACTTCCAGATGTCATTATATGTGCAGAAAATTGCAGTCAACTACTTTTCACTGAAGAAAAACAAAGATATTTAATAACAAAATTAATTTGTGCGGGGAGCCACCCTCGATTGTTTTTTCACTTGGGGCAACTCCCCACAGTTGTATATTTGTATATATCTACAAAAGTTTACATTTCTTTCCAAAATCCTTCCTACGCAAGGAACTACATCATAGTCCAAGTATCACCACCCAATTTGGTCCTAATCCAATAGGATCTCTAGACACAGCATCAAAGTTTGCGGAACGTTGATTTTTCCGAACCAAAATTATCAGGGACCTGAAAAACACACCTTCACTTTGGCGATTTTTCATAATTTCTGTGTGCGTATCAAATTTCTATAAGTAGCTGATACACACTAACAAAGACCTGCTCTTTCAAGCCCCGTAGTCAAACGGTGACATTTCCAACGTCTTGGTGCCCAAAAGGGGGGTGGGAGCAGTCACCTTGTGTTTCGGACCGCGGGGAGTCATCCGGGTCGACGCTATAGCTACTCCTTTATTATAAACTCTGAGTTAAAACATCATAACTTGTGCCACTTCTGGGGAAGTTCAGCAACTCTGCTGCAAATGAATGAAACGCAGAACAAGGTATCAGAGAATAGTAAAAACTACCTATTTTAAAAAATAAATGCACAGAAAAGTAAGAAGATAAAATTTCCTCTGTTACCTAAAAGACTAAATTTATATAAACTAATTTATATGCTCCAATATATACATATATTCAAAACTCAGAATTGTCCAAAAATATAGGAATACAAAACTTTTACTTGCATTAGAAAAAAAACAGTAACACACAGTAAGATATATTAACTTAGATACCACCACAACTGAATAAACCACACTGCTATTATATTGAATATATGCATTTCAAAGTATATACATTATTATGCCATGTTCCATGAACTTAACCATTTGGAAGCACCAACATTCCTCTGCACCGGCAGCACAATCTTACCTGGTCCTGCACTCCTGGAGGGCTAGGACCACAACCCAACCAGCTACTGCAAGCGGCAAGCTGAGGTGGCACAATGTGCAACCAATGTTTCAAACAGCCATGGCTGAATAAATACAGCACATTTACAGTTTATACACAAAACATTCTTGAGCATAAAAATACAACCACTAACAGTTCCATCAGGTAGTAATTCTGCTATATGCAACATTCACTTCAAGCACAGCCTCATTGTCACTGACATTTGCTAGGATATAAACACGGTCCAGCAATATCAACTAATCAATCACCTTATCCAAGGGGAGACGTGATGCACCATGGACAGCTGCAAGCTTGAGGTGCTCAGTGGGCGGCAACAGCGCCGAGTAGGCTACTGCACAAAAATTACAAAGTATTGGCATAAATACAAAAATTGGCAATAAGTTGGTAAAATATCCCAGACTTTATAAAAGAATGAAAAAGGTCTACAAAATTTACAAAGGATCCAAGTTCAAATATCACATAAGCACAACACAACAGACCCATGCTCAGGTCAGCATCTCACATTTACCCAATGAAGGACCTTCAACCACGATTCTGCATTTTGATTACCATCTGCAACACATACACATTTTTCTGTATCTATAGGCATTTAATCAGCTTTCCAGGAGATGGGAAAGCTGACAAGCCCAATGGTGAGGCAGTCAGGCAGATCCACACTGGGAAGAGATGCCAATCCTCTGGAGATGACCAGCAACCACCCAGGACAGCAGGCACCAGAACTCTGTGCAAGCTGCAACAAGATACCAACCATTATCAGCAAAACACCAGATCCCAGAACCTACAACCACAAGGAACAGCCAATCAACTGCCAGAAAATCGCATTAAAAGGTAATATAGGTACATCATTATAGTTGCATCTCACACACCAACCGTATTTGCAGTGTCATCTCTATTCCGTAGCACCCATAAGATTAAAATCAATTATGATGCAAAACTTTTCCTACATATGAATCTTTTCTTTTAAAATAACGCAAGTTCCTCAGAATATCTATCAGCTATCATTGCACAAAGAATTATTAAATCACAGACAGATATGCAGGAGCTGAAAAAGCACTTATCACTATGCATGGAACAGCAAGCCACTCCAAAGGAACCACCAGAGCAAGACTCAACGCTCACCTCAGGATGTGTCTTTAGAGTCACTATTCCATAGTACTACAGATCAGTGTGATAACACATCTCTTACCTTTGATCTCTTACCTTTGCAGCCCCCTCCAGCAGGTCCATATCAAGTGGGGAGCAGCAGTGCCGGGGGAGGCCAGCACAGCCATGCGCGCCAGTATGCTGTTGAGCACAGCAATGTTAACACAGGTATAGGAACTGGAATTAGTGCGCACTATTGGCTATCACATGAACCATCC
>SDVV010020240.1:0-13360 GCA_016164225.1 Gammarus roeselii
GTAACTAAATTAACTAAAGTACATTTCAAATAAAACAATTTAATCGTAAGCTTCCACTAAATATTTATTTATTATATTCTGTTATTATTTGGTTAGGCGGATTACTTAATAATACAATATTTTATTTGTACGATATAGTTATTTATCTAATAATCCAAGTTTAATCTGACAGGTTATGTGAGGCGAAATTTTCGATGAATAATTTATTGAATAATTCAAAACCCCGGCAGTCAAGTTAGGTTACGGTATTGTATTATTTAATTACCTTTTGTTTAATTTTATTGACAAAAAATTTGTTGTAATAAACTATAATTTTTATTTATCCGGTAACATGGTGGGATTTTTTTTAGCAATGTTATTATTTTACTGGTATGAGGGGGTGTTAGGTTTTTGTTTTGTTATGTTTTGATAGTTAAAATATTTACTAGTTTAATTGGATAGTTTGTATATTTATTGAATGATTCAACAGTTTAATAGTTAGAAAACGCTGAGTTAAACACACATCAATTGAATGTTTTGATCGTGGACTTATGTTAATTGTTTAATGCTTCTTTTATTGTCTGTTTTCTTTTGATTAGCAATTATTAATTGTATGCATTATGTGAGACTAAAAAACTATTACGTTAAAAAAATGATTTAATTATCCAATTAATAGTCTGGGGGGTTCCTACTTCGGTTTTCATTGTTCGTTCATGTTAGTTATTGAATCTATCAATTAATCAATCACATAATTGTTTGGTTTTCCTGATTATTTGATTATTTGAAGCTTAAAGTTCAAGTCGGATATTCGATAATTGACTCGATCACTAATTATTTGAAAAAAGGATGCGTCACATTGTTCATTTTATTTTTAAATTCCTTCTTTATTGGACAGGGTTGATGTGTAGATCATTCAACTATACATTTTAAATTTAAGTTTTTCTTAATTCAATTATTCGATTATTTGGCTTGATTTAATGCTTGATTGCCAATTTCCACCTTTGTCAGGTTAGAATATATTAATTACCTATTGATGATAACTTCATTTATTTATGTATTTGATTGGATCAATTATGGCCGTGTTTGACAAATGTTTAATGATTCGTTTTTTCTGTAATCTACTGATGTTGATTGAATACTTCACTGGCTCAATTTCTGAGTTGTCTGTGTATTGAATAATTGAATTTTCTAGTTATGTTCATTTTATATTGTATCTTCATAAAAATGTTTTTCAATCAAGCTTGCTAACCAGTTATTAACCTACGCTAACCTAACACAATCTACCAATTACCAAATATATACTCTTCGTATAAAAAAATTATTTGATTGCTTAGTGAGGTTAATTATTTAATTATTCAAGTAACATTTATATTCATTATTGAATATTTTTTATGTAACGGTATGTTAAATATTTAATTATGCAATTACCCAAATCCTAACTTGTTCGGATAGATTTTTTTTTACAATTTAATTGTAATGTTATGGTAATATTTATGATAGATTAGGATATTTATTTATTTATTTATTTATTTGAGAGCTTGTTGAGGTTACGTTAAATATTTGGTCATTCAGATGATTTGATGTGAGATTAGATAACGTTGATTATTTATCCATTCAAATAATAAAAATTAGAGCACGTTGACTAACTAATATTATTTTTATTTGAGTTTATTATTAGTTTGATAGCATATGTTTTCAGTTACTTAAGGATAAGCTTAGCATTACTATCTAATAGTGCAATCGCTGTGTTATCATCGATTCTGCAACTGTTGGTGTGGTTCATTCCATTGCAATGCGATTAGCAATTATTAGATTAGGTTGGGTAAGTGCTTTAATTTTATCCATTGCTTCGTAAAGTAAATACAAATTTACTACAATGAACATATTTTTAAAATTTCATTATATAACTGTTAGGTCAGAGGTGGTTAAGATTATTAAATTAAATTATTTTTTACCCGGTATTGTTCAAGTCATGATCATTTAATTGAAGGATAATGTTGATAATTGATTAATAAACGCATATTTTTGTTCGATTTGGTTAGGTTAGTCACAGCTTGGAAGTGCGCATGACTTATAACTATTTTGGTTAAATGTTATAGGTCATTTATTGTATAAATAAGAACTAGATTATAAAATGGAATTTGTTCAATTAAGCACCAATTAAGAAGAGAGTAGAGAAGACACCTCTTGATTATAATCTTTCGGATGTAGATAATATTAGGCTATTTAAGCAGGTAGGGTATTCTTGAAAACTACTCATGAAAAATCCAGAGTTCTCTGCCCCCTTCATAAAAAACGATTTATAACGAAAAAAATGGTTTTACGAGTTACTCGTAACTATAAAGAAAACAAGACATGGCCTGCAGGCCGGGAAGATAGTCACAGTGGATTGAAAAGCCGTCAGTGAGGCGCATGGATAGTTACTATTTCTCAAAAAGTGAAGGGGCTTCAGGCCAGTCGGTATAATAAATGAGAATTGCATGAAAATGGGGACATTAGTCAAATTTATACCTAACATCGAAATTTCTGAAAGGTCGAGAAATCGTCGCACAAGATTGGAACCAGACGTCTTAATTGCGTACCAAAGAGGACAACGCAAAATTTTCTTCCAACGCTGAGACGCTCCACAATAAATAAAAAACTGGAATAAATGATCGTTACCAATTTGAACTCTGTTTTGTTACCCATCAAAAATCCATCACTTAAGCCTCTGGCCTTTCTGTAGCTTGGTCATTTATTGATAGTTTATATCCAACTGCAAGCGCTGCCTTCATCATCTGATGCATTTTGATTGTTCATCTGATGCTTTATTCCCTATTATAGTCACCTAGCAAACTTGGGAGGTTGCAGCGATAAAGCTATTCAGTCATCTAAACAGCCGTCTATTAGGCCGCACTATACCCGGCTGGTTGATAATTATTGTGCCCCACAATATCTTAACTTGCATAAGATTTCTACTAGAATGATGTCCCTCTATTAGTTTACAGCAACCTATACTTCCGAAACCCGAAGAGTAGTTAGAAACTACTTTTACATTCAAAGCAACAACGTTTACTCTCAAACATACCTCCTCGCACCGGCATCAAATGAAGGAATAACATTCCTTTGTTTAAACCAAACGACTACTCAGGTATCGAGCAAGAAAAGAACGATTGAATTGTAGGCGAAAAGTATTCCTCAATGAAATAATATCAATCGCAAACATGGATAGATCGACAGTGAATTCTGCAAATTTTGGCCATGTGGAAGAAGTTTCCTGTCGCTATATTAGATGAACCACGGCCAGCCTCCGGCGCCATCATATTTAGGAAAAAAATATGTTCGGGATCACCAAATTGCTTTTCGACTTAGACAACAAACTTAGCTGTTGGTTTACGCTGGGAGTCGTAGGCCGGTTCTTGGGCTACGGTACTTGATATGGCGGAGAATTAGAGACAGCTTTGAATACGTTTCTACTCTGAAATATCAAAGACAGGATGCACAATCATAGCTATGTTTTCAAATTACAATAAAACCAAATCCAAGTCACGTAAGATAGGATGCTAGCAAATCACAGTTTCTTTATTCCTTAGTTGGAATAGTCATGAAATATGACATCAACAGTACTCCAACTTTCCTAGAATCGACTACATATGTGACCAAAATTTGAAAGAAGCGTCTGCAAACAACTACCCGCTAGGCTCTACTTCCGGTTATGTAGAAGGCTGACGTTTACCGCGCACTGTACGAACGAACACTTTCACAGACTCGACAAAATGGTTGCAGATGTCAGTTGGATCTTGGATGCACCACTCAATCGGTTTCAGGTAACTTAATCTATCGTAAAGTCAACAACCACCATCGAGTATAAAGAGTGCCAGAGGTATAGTCGCGGCAATAGTTGGGAACAATAAGTGTTGCTTCGTGACGGATCTATGTACCTCATCGGCATATCTATAACTATGAGCATGGTAGTGAATCTTCGACATCATCCTGTACTTGTGGCATCAGATAATTTCATCAGGCCCACAGCGCTCATATTGTGTCGCTCGAGGCAAGATACGCTTCAGCCCCTATGCTGGGACGGTAGCTGAAGCTCGTTGCACTTCTCAAAATCGGGTGCATCGATGAGATGGCCTCTCCTCTGGCCCGAAAAAAGCATCAAGTGCTGCAGCTGAGGCCCGTAGCAGCTTGCAGTATCAGATGCTCAGCTGCCCTGCCTCCCTCACCCTCCTTCCCGGCCCCGCAGAGACATTTCACCCTACGTATTCCAGGTTCCCGTGTGTCATCCAACATTTCAGAATCGTGTCTCCTTTTGTTGAACTCATTCGAGGTTGAAACTGCAACACGGCAACGTTCATCGGCGTCACGCCGCATAAGCTCATAATAGGAAACCCAGATTTAAACTCTTTAGGTGCGGGTGGTCTCGGGACGCCGCAGAGCAGACGAGATGAAATGAACAATTTAATCAGGTGTGAATGGGTTCACAAACATTTTTGTATCAAAATATTCAATTAGAGGTGGAGTTGTGTGCAAGATAAGTATTTGAGTAAGGTATAGAGCGGCACTTGGCATCGTGTGACTAATGTTTAGAGCGTATGTTCATGTTTTGATTGCTCCGTTCAACAGCTGGCGGGAAATCGTTTGCTCACAGATTAAGTCTCGGTTTGAAAGTGAACGCGTCCAAGTTCCTGGTGGGCATGAGAACTTTGCGGTGAATTCTTAACCCCGATCGTATTATCTCTGTGTCGGGTACATTAGCTACCCTGCTCTCTTCCCGGCATAACGGAGCTCAAGTTTTATCACTCGTGGCAACATAAACTCAACCCCCCCAAGGGCAGCAGCTGAGGCTTGTTGCAGTTCTCAGTATCAGGTGCAGCAGCTGCCCTGCCTTCTCCCCCGTCCCCACAGAGCTCACGCTTTGTCACTCGTGGCAGGTTACACTCTAACCTCCAAGGGCTGCAGCTGAGGCTCGTCGCAGCTCTCGCCCTAATGAAGCAAGCGGCAGGGCTGTCAGGTACAATATTTCGCTTGGATTTTGTCCTTTGGGGAAGAGGAGACCGAGCTGAATGGATTTCTGAAATAGTCGATGCAAAAAAGTGAAATCATAAATAAAAAATACAGTGATTGTAGTAAAATGAATACCATAAACTCCATCGTTTACCTGATGTCACTAAAAAAATAACTTTACCAGTCATGTCATACCTGTAACAATTTATAACAGGGAATTAAAAATTAATTTGCATTGCCGTTTGCTTTAATATTTTTTTAAATCATTTATAAAAGGGCAAGCGGCAAAATATGAGCTTACTGCCAGACGAAAAAATATTCGTCCAGAAGTTCTCCAAGGTAGAAATTATGCTCAAATTCCTGGCCACGTAAGTCTATAAACAACGTTCAATGTTATTTTAAAATATATGATAGCTAAGCATGAAGTATTTTTCACCGCACCGGAAGCGTTTCAACGAGCCAGCGTTGTTCTGTAAATTTACATTTCCTTACCTGCCCGGCGCTAGTTCCCGTAGCTTTTTAGAATTTATGCACAATGATCTCGGCATGGAAAAACTTGCAAGGATATTGAAGGCTCATAAATCATTGAACTTCATGGCATAAATCTTCAATGGCAAAGAAATTGGGAATAAAATTTGGAGAAAAATATCGTGATAAAGTGTCCCACATCTGTTATAAAATATCGTGATTAAGTGTCACACATCTGTTAGAAAATATCGTGATTAAGTGTCACACATCTGTTAGAAAATATCGTGATTAAGTGTCACATATCTGTTATAAAATATCGTGATTAAGTGTCACACATTTGTTGTATACATGAATCTTCAACCTAATAGCAATGAATAAAACTCTAATTGTGATTCTGGTCAAGTTAGTTGAGATGAGCAAAGCAAGAGCGACCAGCACCGTCTTGAAGGTCTTGGCTCCGACCAGCACAGTCTTGCAGGTCTTGACTCCGACCAGCACCGTCTTGCAGGTCTTGGCTTCGACCAGCACCGTCTTGCAGCTCATGGCTTCGACCAGCACCATCTTGCAGGTCTTGGCTCCAACCAGCACCGTCTTGCGGGTCTTGGCTCCAACCAGCACCGTCTTGCAGGCAGGTCATGGCTTCGACCAGCACCGTCTTGCAGGTATTGGCTCCGACCAGCACCGTCTTGCAGGTCTTGGCTCCGACCAGCACCGTCTTGCAGGTCTTAGCTCTCTACTATAACGGCAAAAAAGACGGAGAACTTAAACACGGGATTACCTATAATATATCTTTATTTTCAGGAATAATACGAGACAGATTGAGTCCGGAGGAGATCAAGGCTCGAATGCCACGTCATAACGTTATTAAGTACATCATTGTACACAGTTACGTGCGCCTTAAGAATCACAGATGTGTATACAAAACTCTGCCTCCTTTCTGAGCCTTGGTACGGCGTGCCTAACACGCCATAACCGCTGGACAATAATAGGCGGGATACGTTGCCTCTCTGCTTTAAGGTCTTTATTAGACATGACAAGGTATCTTAACCAACGTACTTTCCTATTGCTTACTTGCTACCATATATAACTAATTCACGTCGTGTTTGATGACTTCTTCTAATTTACCTGATTATAGAACGTTGAGTAATTGATTAAACCTTAAGTCACGTCGCATCACCTCTTTTAGGAGCTCATGCGGCGTGATGCCGCTTATGAATCGTATTACTTATGTTTCTTTGTATATTTACCACGCACAAGAATGAGTTGTTGCCACCTAAGCATCTGTCGACATGACGGTTTTTTTTCCGACCGACGATCTAGTTGTAATTGTATCTCAGTTGGAGAAATAATACTTGGTCTTGTTGTGTATGGGCATTCATCCTGTTCATTCACGGACTCAATGCCTCGTTGCATTATGTCTCGCACTACCAACCCTTTCAACAGACTCTCAAACTTTCCTCGAGGTATTAGTGACAGATAAGCTCGTCGCCGAGAGTTGTGTTTGTCCTTTGCCGCAGATGTTCTATGTGTGTCCTTTGCCGCAGATGTTCAAAGTTGTCACATCAACTTCTGTCTTTCAATTTGGGGAAAATGCACCAAAACTCAAGGAGAGAATGTGCAACGTTGTATAAACTTAGCGGCAAGAATAACATGCGATGGTAACCACAGAAAACGCGACCACGTAAGTCCTCTCCTCGGAAAATTACAGTGGTTTAATATCGACAACAAACTGGCACTCCATGAGTCGATCAGAATTCAAAAGATCTCCTAGAAGAACATTCACCCGGCAGCCAAAGGCACATATATTCTCGAGGTTAAAATAACAATCGATTCACGAGAAATAATGATATTCTGCACGTTGAACACAAGAAAACAGAAACTGCCTGTAGAGCTTTTTCGATCACTGGACCAAAATCCTGGAACAACCTCCCATCAAACCTCAAGAATGTTAAATCCAACACGTCCTTCAAGAATCGGCTTAATGAACATACATTGACCGATCAATTCAAAACCGTACCATTCCCCACAAACACAAGCTAAATGCATAATACCAGTAACCAGAAAATGCATTCTGTTCTTCAGCAAGTCCGAAAACACCACCACCATAAATCTCAACATTGAGACACCATCAGATCGCTTTTATTCTGACGACACATATGTTTTCTATTGTGTCCCCGATCACAATTGTTTTTGCCAATTACCATATGTGTTAAATAACGCTTTGTCTATTTCTATGTTTCAAATGTTTCAATCGTTTTAGTATAATTAAAATACGAACTCAGTCTTTTCGAGGAACGATAGGCAGCTTCTAACTTTGACAAAGGCTACCTCGATTTTAATATAACTCATTGAATTATTTCTAACAATTAACGTACCATTTGTTGGTGATACAATCATTGCCTTATAAGCTAATATTTTGCTTTGTCTTGTATAACAGAAGTATATTCGTCCGACTTGTGTACTCCAGCATTGTATTATCCTGATTGTCAATCATTTAATCATTTCTTAGCGGTCACGAAGTGTGTATATTGTAAATTCAGTGGCTTGGTATGTATTTTGTGTATAACTTTTTTTTATAACGTATGTCGCCTATTCACCCCTTCATTATTCATACAATGGTTTAGACCCATCTTTACAATATGTTAGCGCTTTTCGATTTCCCAACCTTATATTGTATTCATATTTTCTATATATTTCATGTCGTCCATCCACACCTTTGTCATTGAAAAATAATGTAGACTTCTCATTACAATATGTTATCACATTTCGATGTCCCAACCCCATGTTTTCGGGACTCTAACCCCGTGCATGCGTGATTTCCCACCCAATATACTTGTTATTTTCCACACCTATGTATTTTGTTATTTATCCACCTTAAGTATTTCTTATTTTTGAACCACGTGTGTCACTGATTTTTCCAACGCTATGTAGTCGTGATTACTTTGTCATAATAGACATTTTCTGTATGCGCACTTATGATACTATCGTAAATAATATTTCGCTCCATGTAATCCGAACCGGCGGCCCCTCGAGATGAGTTGTGATGAATCCAAATTGAACTCTCGTTTTCGTTCATTCAGAAAGCGTAGTTGATAATGAAGTTTCATGTCCTATGTTTAAGAATTCAATTCATTGTTAACAATTTAAAACTCAGTGCCAGACGATGGGAATAAACGATTTAATAATAATAATAATAATTACATGCACGTACCTCGATTATATTGTCTATTTTCTCGCCGCGAGTCGTTCCAAGTCATTTAGGACCATCTCTCATATGTAAAGCAAATACGTGGTCTCTTCCTGGAGCATTTTTTTAGTAACCGATTTTTTTAAACAACTTCCAAATGCAAACCTTGAATTACTGCGCTCATTTTCAGTTACTTAAATTTTAACTTTTAAAGATACTGCAGGGGCAATCCCCGTAGGTGATAGGAGAGTATCACACCGACGCTTCGTTCAGCTTGTCCGTTAAAACTGGGGTGGTAAGTGGGTGAACAAACATGTTCAATTCCTGTCTGTGCTTGGTATATATAATTAAAAACCCTTTTCGCGTGAATGAACTGAAATTGTTTGAAACTATAAATGATGGAAGGTCAATGCGAGAGGTTATGTAATTGTAACCTCAGAATTACAATTTTTAAACCATTTCGCCTCGATGTATTGAGTTGAAGTACATTCTATCGTTATTATAACTTCAGTTTGGTAGAAACAATGGTCGATGTGTAGTCATGACCAATTTTTGTATTGGTTTGGACTGTTCGCTATTTGAAGTTTGTTTTGGAAGTCTGGTATTTCCTGCTTACGTGCTGCAAGCTATAATGATGTTACTTGTTTTTTCGTATACCTTTAAATACCACACCAATGAAGGTTCCATGCCTTTCATGACCGGTTCACCGGAATGAATGATGCACAATTGTTCCGGTACGCCATGGCGATGATATTCAGGGTATTACTAATCTATTACAACCGTATCCGAAACACTGCTTCCCTGTAAGTACTTCCTTAACGCAACATGACTGCAAGTGCCTCTTTGTCGGCTGTGGCTCAACATTTTGAGACGAAGAGAACGTTTTAAAATTAAATTGGACAGGTATGAAAACATGATTGTTTTTATCCGGATAGGACTAATGCTATGTCTATATTTCGACGATAGCTTCGGATTTAGGATCAAGGAATTTCAACATTTTTAACACATTTTTAATTGTCCCTCAAAACATGCCTGGGAATCGACATTCCAGACAAATGTAACGTTTTCGTGACAAAAGTAGACAATGTCGCAGATGCACTACTGAAATTTGTCTGAATAAACTGTGATGACACCAGTTCATCATCCATGTAACATCTTGCGTGGGCTCGTCAGGAAACACTTGCAAATGTAAGGACGGGGCAATTTCACCGGGTGATGATACTCGAAAAAAAATCATTATATTGGCAAAGTTCCACTAAAGTATTGATGACTGGATTTTTGAGACCCCTCATCTAACGAGAGTGTTAAATAGCAATCCGCGCAACACATTGACGTCTACAATGTTCCCTAGCGCCTAATGTAGAGTTGACATCGGGTACAATATTGTTTTCATGAATTTGGGAATCGTAAACACGTAATTTTCTTCATAGCTGAAGTTCCAAAGGTGACTCTACAACTGCTACCACGAGACAAGCCTATTCGGAGTGATCCAAGCTCTAAATTATACCAGCGCTTTGTAAATTCACACGCTCTTCCTCAACGTCGGAATGTTATATTCTTTGTTCATAAAATAATGGATTACAGTTATCGTCTACCTTAATTGAAGCCGAATGTTTCAAACAACCTTTGTTTAATTGACGTGGATTGCTCGGTATGCGGTTTTGATGTGTTTCTAATCTCTACATTTAGTGTAGTTTCACCAATGGATCCATGGGCATTATTACCGTAATTGTTTTTCCTTTGGTACGTCCTACACTCTTTGCAATACTAAAATACCATTCGATACCTGCTATCAATATGCAAACCGAAATGCCGTATCTAATTTAAGCTGTGTGCCCATCCATTTAAAATACACCGTACCATTAATAGCAAGCCTCTCTTTCAATTATTTTCTTATGCAATAATTGATTCTATTACTCCGAAAATCTTGATTGTCGCTGTGTCTCGATGAGCCTGTAGCCTCGCTGCACCCGGGAATCGGGGGTTGACCCAATGACGAGCCGGAGGCCACGTCAGTATCTGTCCCCTCTTGCACTAAATCCTGGACAAGGTTCTACATTACTTACTGCCTCTGCCGCCAAAATTTATTGTACTTCTTTATGTAACGGTACTGAGCCTGTTCAGATGTGCTAGGACAGAATATCTAGGCCAGACTGGCTGAACGAAATCTCCGATATCATTCAGCCCATTGCCGCTATTCTTTACTATTATTTGTCATTGGCTCTTTGCAGGTGTTGCTGGTCGTCTCTGTTCTGCAGTGGTGTAATCCTGTAGGGTGTGTTCCTCCGGCGAGGTGGGATTCCCATTTTCTTTCAAGTGATTTGTCCTGTTATTCTCACTCGTGTCGGCTTTTGATTACTGCCTCAGCAGGAGGACGGATTTTTTATGTATATGTTGCACTTCAGCTTGAGTGCAGAGATATCTTTCACCAAGTGCTTCCCAATGGACGTACATCGGATGCAGTTGTGATTACCATGTACTTGCAGTGCCTTGTTGCCCTTCCTCTATGGCCTTCCGAAGCCGTTTTGTTGAAATTTTACTTTTTTGACGTGCTGTTTGTTCAAGAATACCATTCCACCTGAATGTTCTGTGATGATATAGTCCACGTCGGACGATATCAGTTCAATTTGCCTTGCTTGTCGTCTCGTATCACCGAACGTGTTCCCCTCGCATTCGGTGACTAACTAAGTTATCAACTTTGTCGATCGAAGTCCTGCGATGAACTCAACACGCAGCAATCTACTTCTACAACAATCTTGGGAATCTCACTGATTTCCCAAATCTTTGAATGTCCGTGAATAATTTTGGATTGGCTCACCGTCCCTCTGTTTTCTCCAAAAACGTGATACCAAAGCTCCAATGTAATGTATCGCTATATTTTTACCGTCGTTTTAGTCGCCGTTACTAGTCGCTATGAAAGCTTCCGCGTTAGTTGAATGTGGGGCGGTGACGGGAGAGCTGTAATGACGTGAGCGGTTCAAAATCAATGAGACGTTTCGTCGAGGGTAACTGACATTATTGTCTATGGTCAATTCGAAACTGAGAAGCGACAAGGAGCTATGGCCAGGTACTGGCAGGGTAGCAACTAGAGCAGAGGAGCGTCAGACGAGACAATGAGAGGTCGAGATAGCCAGGCCTAATGATCGGGCCCCAGGGCCAATGAGAGAAGGGTGCGTTAGCGATGTTCGTGAAGACTGGTCATCATCTGCTCCAAGACTAGCAATCTGGAGGACCAAATTAATGATCAGACACTTGCTGTGTTGCGGCAAACAAGCGATTGTCGTTTCGACACAGCGTCAGAGGCTGTGATGACGAAGTGACGAACCGGATTGATGGTCTGGCCACCTCTGAGTAGCGGGACACGAGCGATTGTCGTTTCGCAACAGCGTCTGAGGCTGTGATACGACATCCAACGTCAGGGCTCTATGCCGGCCCGTTTCCGGGCTGTCATCACACCAAGCAGGCTAGCAATGGCAAGAGCGAATCGATTGTTAAGTACCGTGTCCGTTGAATGAAATACTCTTCCATGTGGATTAAGTCGGAGAACACAGGTTTGGTGCACTCCTTTTTATTCACGTTGTAATGATGAAGACTCGTATTGATTGCACCAAGACTGGGGAGATTTGTGATAACAGTCAAGCCAATATTCGTGGTAATATTATTGTTCTCTGAACTCGATAAAGCTCATGCATAACTGCGATAATACAGCTAATGCATAACTGTGATAATAGAGCTCATGCATAACTGTGATAGTAAAGCTCATGCATAACTGTGATAATACAGCTCAAGCATAACTGTGATAATAAAGGTCATGCATAACTGCGATAATACAGCTCATGCATAACTGTGATAATAGAGCTCATGCATAACTGTGATAATAGAGCTCATGCATAACTGTGATAATAGAGCTCATGCATAACTGTGATAGTAAAGCTCATGCATAACTGTGATAATACAGCTCAAGCATAACCGTGATAATAAAGCTCATGCATAACTGTGATAACAAAGCTCATGCATAACTGTGATAACAAAGCTCATGCATAACTGTGATAACAAAGCTCATGCATAACTGTGATAATAAAGCTCATGCATAACTGTTACAATAAAGCTCATGCATAACTGTGATGATAAAGCTCATGCATAACTGTGATGATAAAGCTCATGCATAACTGTGATAACAAAGCTCATGCATTACTGTGATAACAAAGCTCATGCATTACTGTGATAATAAAGCTCATGCATAACTGTGATAACAAAGCTCATGCATAACTGTGATAACAAAGCTCATGCATAACTGTGATAATAAAGCTCATGCATAACTGTGATAATAAAGCTCATGCATAACTGTTACAATAAAGCTCATGCATAACTGTGATGATAAAGCTCATGCATAACTGTGATGATAATGTCCATGCATAACTGTGATAATAGAGCTCATGCATAACTGTTACAATAAAGCTCATGCATAACTGTGATAATAATGTTCATGCATAACTGTGATAATAGAGCTCATGCATAACTGTGATAACTAGTTTTCCTACGCACATTTTCTGGCGCTGATAGTTGAAATTATTTTTCAATCAATTCAATCCCTTTCATCTTTACTCTTTTATTGCTTTTCATTAATACAATAGCCAAGTTTTTCGATCAACACAACGCCTATTAGTTCGTTACTAGATCAGTTTATGTTGACATGTTGATGTTCTTCGGTTTCATCTTCTGTTGAATCTGTGTTAT
>SDVV010020241.1:0-13360 GCA_016164225.1 Gammarus roeselii
TGTGACCTGTGTTGGCCTCCTTCAATTGCCCCTCAACTCCTGTGACCTGTGTTGGCCTCCTTCAATTGCCCCTCAACTCCTGTGACCTGTGTTGGCCTCCTTCAATTGCCCCTCAACTCCTGTGACCGGTGTTGGCCTCCTTCAATTGCCCCTCAACTCCTGTGACCTGTGTTGGCCTCCTTCAATTGCTCCTACAGCCACTTTGCAGCGGAAGATAGAAAAACTGCTTATACCCTGCTACTTTATTTGTCATTTTGACTTTTTGGAGATATTACCTGAACTGTACGTCTTTCTGTACATCCTATCACGTTATATAACTATAAAAATTGTTATATCATTGTACTTCTATATCTTACAGTAATACATTGCTATAGTCAATCTATAACACGTTTAGTGACGTCGTTTTCGTTGTTCATGCCTACTATATTTTGCTCCTACTTGTAGAATATTCCTTCAAATAAAAGTTTCCGAA
Organism: Gammarus roeselii; assembly: GCA_016164225.1. Lineage (NCBI taxonomy): Eukaryota > Metazoa > Arthropoda > Malacostraca > Amphipoda > Gammaridae > Gammarus > Gammarus roeselii. Next base: position 473 of record SDVV010020241.1, read on the forward strand.
TTATTGTGGAATTATGTGAAATATTTACAACACAGTGAAAAAAAATAATGATTCTTCCTCTACTCCACCGACTTATCTTCCAATTATGATTGTTTGTAGGTATATTTGCTAGTTAATATTGTTTTGCAGAAAATTATATTCCAATTTTGTTCCCCTATGGAACTCTTGTGGTACATCAACTTTGAGCCTCATGGCACCAGAAAAGTGTTATGTGAACTGAAGGCAACGCATAAGGAGTTGACAATAAAAAAATGCGTGTTATTAAATCGAATTTGTTTAAGAAAAATATTAGTACCGATTGAAACACAGCATATTAATTTGTACATATTTATTTATTTATAATAATACATCATTTATTCGAGCGAACACTTCATGAAGATGATGACCCAACCGAATTCTCGCCATGACGTACTCCGATTATCTACTCTCTGGGGAACGTGGAATTTTATGTCTCTATTGAACAGATGCCTCGGTTATTTCGCTCATGAACAGATGAAAGTCTCGAAGATAACTCAAATACTGCATGCAAACCGAGCTGGCACAATAGGTGCGTTGAAGATAACGTCAAGCAGCCTGAACCAGCTGCTGCTGGGAGGAAATAAGTGTTTCGTAGTCTAGATATAGCCAACCTGGAAGAGTTACCTTTCATGCACCAGCTGCCCATTGAAAAATTAGAAACTACCGCTGACCAAAACTATGATGCATTTCAAACGCACCGATATGGCATCACTTTCCCCCATCAACATCTTCTCTGTATAATCCTCAAAGCTCTTTGGCCCGGCAACTGTACCCACGATTCCCAAAATGCATCAAGGGCACTCAAAGTAGCTTCCAACTTTTTCAGCCCTGTCGACACCTTCAGTACATTTCGTCTGGCATCAAACTGATCAATTCTTTATCCCAGAAGAATGTCCACGTTATCATTTCAGAAGTTTGTTCACATATCGGGCAGAAAATGTGTAAAATTCTTCTCTCCCATGTTGGTAGAGATATTGCCCGAGTAATGTCCAAGTTCTACCCGTCAAGTTAAAATATTTCACAAAAAAATGTGCAAGTAATCGTCATCCATACTGACCATCGCAGGAGTCTGAAAAGTGTTCAAATTTTCTCCCCCAAGCTGGTCAGTATGGCAACTGTTATCCCCCAACCCCAACCCGAGCAGCCGACCATGAACCCTCGGGCCTCGTACGGAATGATGAATGAATCCCGCGTGCTGAAATATTCAACATAAATCACCGCCGTCTTGAGAAACAAGCAAAAATGCTCGAGGCTCTGGCTCTGGATCAGACGCCTGGAGCCTTCTAAGCATACAGCTGTTCTGGAAACATAAACAATGGCACGCGACATTCTGGGTCCTTCGAAGCATGAAGCTCTTTCTGGAACCAAAAAACCGTGACGCACGAAGCCTCGGACCTTAACGCTCTTTTGGAATCATGAAGAAATGTGCTAACGCTCTGGACTCTTGAAAACATATGGCTATTTATGGTTCCAAAACTGAAACCACAGACAGTGGCTCATGGCACTCTGTAACCTTGTAAGCATGTTGGCTGTTCTGGAACGATGAATAGTGGCACACGACACACTGGCGACTTTGAAGCATGAAACTGTTTTGAAGACACTAATAATGAAACACGACGCTCACAAGCCTTGCAAGCATTTTCTGTTTTGAAACCATAAACTATGGCGCACGACTCAATGGAGCATTTCAAGCACGAAGCCGTTTGGAAGCATTAATGAAGACGCACGACGCAATGGAACCTTTCAAACCTACGCTGGTCTGGAATCATAAATCGGCATGAACGCCCAGGGGATGGTTTTGTGTTGTTTGTCATTTGTGGTCGCGTCTTGGGATGAAAGTTGTGATTGCGTCTTGATATGAAAGTTGTAGTTGCGCCTTGGGATGAAAGTCATTATCAGGTTTTTATGTTACGAGTATAAACGGATCTCAAATTACCGGGATCATAATCCGTCTTTCAATCTTAATATTATATAATCCAACGCAGACGTTTCGTTGTCAAGTGAAAACTCGAAATATGGGAGTGACAGGATACAAAACATCGTTGAGTGTGCTGAAGATTGGTTGAAATAAAATCAAACTGACTTCTCGCGTTCACTGTTCACAAATTCTCGCTTGTAATCTAGTATCTCTTGGAATAATTTTGTGGAGCAGATGACATCCTCGATCATAAACAATAGAATTTGCTCAAAAATCCACACCCGTACGATAGGAAGTAGTTTAATTCACTCTGGAGCGTTTCATTTGTGTTTTATCTCACTATTTCGGTGCAGTATAATGACGTTTTTCGTAATTTATATTCCTGGACGTATTTCCATGAGTTATATAAGATCCTGTTATGTGTGACTCAACCCTTTGTTTTCGAAAGAGGAGACCAATCATCTTTTAAATCACTTACACAACGTTTTTTTGAGTTCAAATGCCAACCAATATAACAAGTCGAAATATTTTACATGCACCGAATGTTAGGAAAAGGACAATTTTTTGTTTGTTCTGTGAAAATTAGGAATGATTTTGTATTGATTAGTAAAGCCCTCCGCTTAAATAGCTGCCACTGTCCGTAGGTCTTCAATTAAATAACAACATCAATGAATCGGCGGATTTGCTTAGTTCCGTATTCATAAAAGCTGTCAAACAATAAGTATTCGGATGGACTAGTTTCGTGGATGGCCTTATTTTCAATTAACATTTTCCCCCTAAACAGAAATTTTGTATTTCGTACACAATAAGAGTAAAGCCCCTCCAGCGCACTAAATGCCTGACTTTCCAGACTGTGGTTCTAACATCCCTGCAATGAGGTTGTGCTTATTTGCGTGTGTATAGACATACAGCTGTTTCCAGACTGTGATTCTAACATCCCTGCAATGAGGTTGTACTTATTTGCGTGTGTATAGACATACAGCTGTTTCCAGACTATAAATCTAACATCCCTGTAATGAGGTTGTACTTATTTGCGTGTGTATAGGCATACAGCTGTTTCCAGACTGTGAATCTAACATCCCTGTAATGAGGTTGTACTTATTTGCGCGTGTATTGACATGCAGCTGTTTCCAGACTGTGATTCTAACATCCCTGTAATGAAGTTGTACTTGTTTGCGTGTGTATAGGCATACAGCTGTTTCCAGACTGTGATTCTAACATCCCGGTAATGAGGTTGTACTTGTTTGCGTGTGTATAGACATACAGCTGTTTCCAGACTGTGATTCTAACATCCCTGTAATGAGGTTGTACTTGTTTGCGTGTGTATAAACATACAGCTGTTTCCAGACTGTGATTCTAACATCCCTGTCATGAGGTTGTACTTATTTGCGTGTGTATAGACATACAGCTGTTTCTAGACTGTGATTCTAATATCCCTGTCATGAGGTTGTACTTATTTGCGTGTATATAGACATACAGCTGTTCCCTCGCTGTGATTATATCATCCCTGTAATGAGGTTGTACTTATTTGCGTGTGTATAGACATACAGCTGTTTCCAGACTGTGATTCTAACATCCCTGCAATGAGGTTGTACTTTTTGCGTGTGTATAGACATACACCTGTTTCCAGACTGTGATTCTAACATCCCTGTCATGAGGTTGTACTTATTTGCGCGTGTATAGACATACAGCTGTTTCTAGACTGTGATTCTAACATCCCTGTAATGAGGTTGTACTTATTTGCGTGTGTATTGACATACAGGTGTTTCCAGACTGGGATTATATCATCCCTGCAGTGAGGTTGTACTTATTTACGTGTGTATAGACATACAGCTGTTTCAAGACTGTGATTCTAACATCCGTGCAATGAGGTTGTACTTACTTGCGTGTGTATAGACATACAGCTGTTTCCAGACTTTGATTCTAACATCCCTGCAATGAGGTTGTACTTATTTGCGTGTGTATAGACATACAGCTGTTTCCAGACTGTGATTCTAACATCCCTGCAATGAGGTTGTACTTATTTGCGTGTGTATAGACATACAGCTGTTTCCAGACTGTGATTCTAACATCCTTGTAATGAGGTTGTACTTATTTGCGTGTGTATAGACATACAGCTGTTTCCAGACTGTGATTCTATCATCCCTGTAATGAGGTTGTACTTATTTGCGTGTGTATAGACATACAGGTGTTTCCAGACTGTGATTCTATCATCCCTGCAGTGAGGTTGTACTTATTTGCGTGTGTATAGACATACAGCTGTTTCCAGACTGTGATTCTAACATCCCTGCAATGAGGTTGTACTTATTTGCGTGTGTATAGACATACAGCTGTTTCCAGACTGTGATTCTAACATCCTTGTAATGAGGTTGTACTTATTTGCGTGTGTATAGACATACAGCTGTTTCCAGACTGTGATTCTATCATCCCTGTAATGAGGTTGTACTTATTTGCGTGTGTATAGACATACAGGTGTTTCCAGACTGTGATTCTATCATCCCTGCAGTGAGGTTGTACTTATTTGCGTGTGTATAGACATACAGCTGTTTCCAGACTGTGATTCTAACATCCCTGCAATGAGGTTGTACTTATTTGCGTGTGTATAGACATACAGCTGTTTCCAGACTGTGATTTTAACATCCCTGCAATGAGGTTGTACTTATTTGCGTGTGCATAGACATACAGCTGTTTTTTTCATGCGCGTTTGTTCATGCATATATACATTAACAAACACAGTCTCCCTTCAGAGACAATGAAAGTCACGACTATAAAAGTAGCTTATTTATTTCATGGATGTGTCGTTCGATTCCACAGCCATTCAACTACGTTGTCTCGAATATTATCGTACGCTTTCCGATCAGTCGTAAACTCTTGTCTGGCCGTACGAGTCGGACTTGGAGTACTTTAGTATGAATCACCGTTATTTTTTTGGCGATTACTAGAGACGAATTGTCCAATAAAATCGCCTAATGAATGAATAATCCTGTGTTTTGAAGTACATTTGGCTGATGACGGAGTCAACAAATAAACTGCAACACTCGGCGGTTTCATTGGCAGATGAACTACCAAATTTACCCAGTATTCATGAACGGAGACACCTGGGTGAAATCATTTGTGTTGCATGACGACTAGTGAATCATAGTTGTTACTCGTGAAACATTACATGAAAATCATATCTGAAGAATAAATATTAGTTGCGTCTGAGCCCCTATACTATTATGAAACAGATATATTTCAGTCTCTATGCATAATGGAATTAAATATATTTCAGCCCTTATGCAACAATGGATTAAGGCTGTTTCCGCCTTTATGCGTTAATCGATTAGGCCTATTATAGCATGAATGGATGCATCAATGGAGCACTTTCATTGCCACATTGATCAACGACTCAAAGCTTGATGAACGGATCGACACTGGATCGTGGAGGGGACAGAATGGGTGGAATGGCTTGGAACAGCTCATGAGGCATCGCCCATACGAGGACAGTCTATTGCCGCAATCCTTGGTCGTCGTACAGTCGCGAAAAACATTCGAACATCAATTGTTAACATCCGTGTATTTGGGTACATTGAGGACAACATACGAACATCAACGGCAACGATCATCATGCCTTGGTACAGACATGGAGAACACAGGAGGGCATCTCGTCAGTTATGTGCATGGTCCTGCATCATGCCTTGGTACAGACATGGAGAACACAGGAGGGCATCTCGTCAGTTATGTGCTGGGTCCTGCATCATGCCTTGGTACAGACATGGAGAACACAGAAGAGCATCTCGTCAGTTATGTGCATGATCCTGCATCATGCCTTGATACAGACATGGAGAACACAGAAAGGCATCTCGTCAGTTATGTGCTGGGTCCTGCATCATGCCTTGGTACAGACATGGAGAACACAGGAGAGCATCTCGTCAGTTATGTGCTGGGTCCTGCATCATGCCTTGGTACAGACATGGAGAACACAGGAGAGCATCTCGTCAGTTATGTGCATGGTCCTGCATCATGCCTTGATACAGACATGGAGAACACAGAAAGGCATCTCGTCAGTTATGTGCTGGGTCCTGCATCATGCCTTGGTACAGACATGGAGAACACAGGAGAGCATCTCGTCAGTTATGTGCTGGGTCCTGCATCATGCCTTGGTACAGACATGGAGAACACAGGAGAGCATCTCGTCAGTTATGTGCATGGTCCTGCATCATGCCTTGATACAGACATGGAGAACACAGAAAGGCATCTCGTCAGTTATGTGCTGGGTCCTGCATCATGCCTTGGTACAGACATGGAGAACACAGGAGAGCATCTCGTCAGTTATGTGCTGGGTCCTGCATCATGCCTTGGTACAGACATGGAGAACACAGGAGAGCATCTCGTCAGTTATGTGCATGGTCCTGCATCATGCCTTGATACAGACATGGAGAACACAGAAAGGCATCTCGTCAGTTATGTGCTGGGTCCTGCATCATGCCTTGGTACAGACATGGAGAACACAGGAGAGCATCTCGTCAGTTATGGGCTGGGTCCTGCATCATGCCTTGGTACAGACATAGAGATTCGGAAATGGAAAATAATTTCAACAGTTGTGGTAATGTCAGTGCAGATTTTGCTAGTATTTGTATTATTCTTTTGCGTGACATCACCGATGACATGACGGAATATCACTGATAGCATGACAACTCCGATGACGTGTTATACTTGATAGCGAGATGTCCCCGATGACGTGATATCACTGATAGCGTGACAACACCGATGACGTGATATCACTGATAGCGTGACAACACCTATGACGTGATGTACTTGATAGCGAGATGTCCCCGATGACGTGATATCACTGATGGCGTGACAACACCTATGACGTGATATACTTGTTAGCGAGATGCCACCGATGACGTGATATACTAGATAGCGTGATATCACCGATGACGCTGCATGTCTAGCGTGATCAATGGAGTGCACCATCAGCATGCTCTGCCAAACACACAGTTCCTTCCTTCAATGTTGTTGTTAGCCGGATACGGTCATTTCAGGGCACCGATGGAGGCGGTTATTTATGGTGGTACAAAAGACCAGCGCTTCTGTGGATGTACAAAATAATGAGGGGACCAGACGGGGAGAGATTTATGAGCTCTCATGTTTACGCAGTCGATCTTTAGAATTGAAATTGATAGTACTTCACATTTGATGTTATACAGAAGACATGCAACGACAGATAACAGGCAGGTAAGTAGAATTACTGTGATTCTGAAGACACACAGCAACAAACAACTACCAAGTAGGTAGCATTACTGTGATACAGAAGACGCACAGCAACAGATGACTGGCAAGTGAGCACAATTTCTCTGATACTGAAGACACACAGGAACAAACAACTACCGAGTAGGTAGCATTACTGTGATACAGAAGACGCACAGCAACAGATGACTGGCAAGTGAGCACTATTTCTCTGATACTGAAGACACACAGCAACAAACAACTACCAAGTAGGTAGCATTACTGTAATACAGAAGACGCACAGCAACAGATGACTGGCAAGTGAGCACTATTTCTCTGATACTGAAGAAACACAGCGACAAACAACTACCGAGTAAGTAGCATTACTGTGATACAGAAGACGCACAGCAACAGATGACTGGCTAGTGAACAATATTTCTGATACTAAAAGAATTAGCATATGAAAGAAATTATTGGGTAATTGAAAATCACACAGCAAGACTTGATATTCTATCTGCAGTACGGTTATTCTTTTAGTTGGTTTGATATGAAACACTTTCATGCATATCAATCATACTCGAACATGCAGGGATAGCGTAAGAAAATTGGTACGTGAGTTGTTTTTCACAGCAGTTTAAGAAAAAAAACATCTCTATTCGCAGAGTTTACTTGGCACCTCAGTTGCGATCTACTTGCAGGAATCGAGCATCAATCATACATGGTTTATTTGGAGATGATTTACCCCTTAGGCTATCTTCTGCTGCTGTGTGGTAGGCGAACTGTAGAAAACAATGCATATTTCCGCACTAATTTAATGCCTATCTGTCGTTGTATTTGTAATCTCGAAGCTGTTAAACGCGAGTCTGTTATGATTTGTGGAAAACACTATGCACTATATGTAAGGGGAATTAGCTAGTGCGCTGGTTAGCAGTCAATTGTCTGCGCCCAAGAATCGGTCCGCTTGTCGAAAGTCAGTTGTCTGACGATTGCCACGCTAATTGACGGCTGGCGAGTCGGTGGACTAAGCGGCGAGATCGGATGGCGGAATAAGGCCCTTGGTTTACAAGTGTTTACAACTGTAGGAAGACAACAACAGAACTATAGGCCCAAACTAGGTTGCCATTTGGTAGCAGGAGGGTTAGTTCTGGAGTCGAACGTCTAAGAGGCCTATTGGCCCAAACTAGGTTGCCTTTTGATAGAAAGAGGATTAATTTTAAAGTAGAACGTCTAAGAGAGCTTCGTGTGCCATTCCTGTTTTTTATAACAACAGGAAATGGAACAGTTTAGCTATTTATCGGCGATTTATGTAGAACTTATCGAGTCGCGACCTAAACGTTTCGATTGTATTACCGTTTACAACCACCGCTGGAAGCTTGTTCTATTCTTCGACAACTCTATACGTGTAGAAATTGCGCGTAATGTCGAGTGAGAAACGTTTCCCAACGATTTTGTATCCATTGTTCCTAGTAACTCCGTTTGTATCTAGAGTGAAAAGTCGACGTTTTCCTTACCCTTCATAATCTTCCACACTTCTATCATGTCGCCTCTGACTCGACGTTTCTCTAGCAAATAAAGATTGAGTTCACGAAGTTGTCTTCGTACGATTTATTCCGCAGCAAGGGGATGAGTTTGGTAGCTCTACGTTGAACCTTCTCAAGTTTAATAACGTCTTTTCTAAGGAATGGAGACCAGAATTGAAGGGCATACTCGAGATGCGGTCTAACAAATGCATTAAATAACTTAAGCATACTGTGCTGGTTTTTGTACAAGATAGTGCGGGATATCATACCTATCATTTTGTTGCCTTTCTTGGCAGCATCGTTACATTGCTTGCTGCTTTTTAAGTCGTTACTAATGATGACACCTAAATCTCTCTCTTTGGCGACGGGAAAGAGTTTTTTTCCAGACATTGAATATTCGTGTTTGAGGTTATGAAGACCTATGTGCATAACTTTGAATTTGTCGACATTAAATTTCAGTTGCCACTTTTCTGACCAATCAACAATTTTATTCAAGTCTGGTTGGATCTGCTGACACTCTTGTTCAGTTTTCACTTTTCCTCCGATCTTAGTATCGTCTGCAAACATGCTAATGTTTGAGAATACGTTGCTATCGCAATCGTGTACGAATATTATGAAGAAAACTGGCCCTAACACGGATACTTGAGGCATGCCGCTTGTAACATTACTCCAGGGGGAGGAAGCTCCGTTAAGTACAACTCGCTGCCGTCTGTCAGTTAGCCAGCATTTTATCCAGTTGTTAAGCTCGCCTCGAATACCGATGCTGTGCAATTTACTAATTAGGCGCTTGTGGGGACTTTAACAAGGCTTTTTGAAAGTCAAGGTAAATGATATCGATTGAAGATTTTTTGTCGTGGACTTCAATTATATTTCTGAAAAAGAATAGCAGATTTGTAAGACAGGAACGGTTGTTACTATAGCCATGCTAGGAGTTGCTAATCAATTTGTTTGATTCTAAGAATTCTGTAATTTGCCAATGACTGAGGTGAGACTAATTGGACGGAAATTGCTGGGACACTTTCTGTCCCTTTTTTGAAACTTGGGGTAACATTGGCCTCTTTCTAGTTAGAAGGGCAGGTGCCTTTTGTGAGAAATTGAGTGAAAATGTTTGATAAATGTTCGGCGATTTCGTTTCTAGTCTCTTTTAAAATTCTAGGATGAATTTGGTCTGGACCTGGATATTTGGTGACTCTCAATTTATCTATTCATTTGATAACTTCGGCGGGGGAAAAGTTCACTGTGATGAGGACTTCAATTCGTTTTGACGCTACGATATCCTCAGGATTAGGAATATCCAGATTCTCTAACGTAAATACAGAGTTAAAGTATTCATTAAGTAGAGCACTCATTTGGTGTCGTCCGTTTCTAGCTCACCAACATCGTACTCGAGAGGACCTATTACAGATTTTTTTTTTGCTAGATATATAACTAAAAAAAGATTCGGATTAGTTTTGGCATTGGCAGCAATTTCATTTTCATTATCTTTATTCTTACGTTTCAGGACCCTCTTAAGATCTCGTCTGCTAATTTTGTATTCATTTTTGGCTACGTCATCATGTGGATGTCTGCTTTCTTTGTTCATTTGGACACGATTCAATTTTAAATATGTATACTGTGAGGTGTTATTTTTCCGTATTTGATCTCTTTATTCCTTATTTTGTAATTTGGAACCCTGAAAAATACAGATTTTTAACCAGTTTTTCACACTTAATATCGTTCCCACATCCAGTAGAGCACACCAGCGACCTTCACCCCACCTCACCCATTCCACTATTCGATCCCTACTTTCCCATTGTCAGTGGCATGCCCCTGTCTCGTCCCATCTCATTGAGCCGCAATAAGAGGTTGCAAGTACCTCAAAAAACACTTCATAAAACATGCAGTCTCTAACTGATCTGGCCAAGTGCAAACGCTGGAGACTCCTGTTAGTATACGCTAAGATTGCAGCATGTTAGGCAGCTTGTCAAGGTCAATAATGTACCGCCATAATCATCTGGCAGACAAAGAGTCTTGTCCCATTTTGTTATTATTTGAAACGGATTCTTTTATCTTTCATGAATAAAATGAAAAGAAAAATTTTGATGCACAAAGTTAACGGTTTAATGTTTGTTGAATCTAATCTCGCCTTACAATAAAACTAGAGAAACAAATAATTGTTAATTTCCAAACAAATACTTTAACCCATCCCATATTAATATGGGTAAGGTGATCAAATATCTACAGGACATCGTTATATAGTGTCTGTCGGTTGCTTGAATAAAGTTGTTCCTAAGAGGTTCAGCAAACAGCCTCCTCAATTCCCACTTCATGTGCGGTAACTTAACTGCCACACCATTTGCATCTGCTGTCAGCATTTTTTAAAAGAATGAACGGCTCGGAACCAAGCTAAAACCGAATAAACGAAGCCTTATCTAATGTCTTGTTTTTGCACGAAGAAACTGCCTTCCTCTATGTAAGTCAGCAATATTTTTTCTTTCCCATCTTTCCGATGAGTTCAAATATCGAGGGAAAAATTTATGATAGAAGATTTTTCTTAACCATTTTTCATAATCGAATTTGATTTTGCTACTGTACCTAGGGGTTTAACAATAGACAAACTTAGCAGGCATCTATTCGAAGTGTATCGGTAGAACTGGTGGACCGTTTTCCATCACGAGATTACTGTGCCGCGCGTTGAAGCGCACATTCACACAATCAATTGAACTTTACTCGATATAAATTTGATCATATCAAAATTCGCCATGCAGAATTTATTTTAAAACACAGTGTTGATGAAATATATGAACAAAGAATCCATAGTACGTTTGATCTCGTGCTGGAAAAATTCTGTTTCAACGTTTAGGGTTTACCACAACAAATATTCTATCGCTCCAGTTCATCAGGCGTAATCCATCATTTTGCCTCGAGTAACAAGGCAAACTTATCCATGCATCGTTCCAGCTACCCTACTACACACGATCATTTTGCTCGGTAATCCATGCCTCGTTCCAGCTACCCTACTACACACGATCATTTTGCTCGGTAATCCATGCCTCGTTCCAGCTACCCTACTACACGACCATTTTGCTCGGTAATCCATGATTTGTTCCAGCTACCCTACTACACACGATATTTTGCTCGGTAATCCATGATTTGTTCCAGCTACCCTACTACACGACTTTTTGCTCGGTAATCCATGATTTGTTCCAGCTACCCTACTACACACGATATTTTGCTCGGTAATCCATAATTTGTTCCAGCTACCCTACTACACGACCATTTTGCTCGGTAATCCATGCCTCGTTCCAACTACCCTACTACACGACCATTTTGCTCGGTCATCCATGATTCGTTCCAGTTACCCTACTACACGACCATTTTGCTCGGTAATCCATGATTTGTTCCAGCTACCCTACTACACACGATATTTTGCTCGGTAATCCATGATTTGTTCCAGCTACCCTACTACACGACCATTTTGCTCGGTAATCCATGATTTGTTCCAGCTACCCTACCACACGACCATTTTGCTCGGTAATCCATGATTTGTTCCAGCTACCCTACTACACACGATATTGTGCTCGGTAATCCATGCCTCGCCCCAGCACCCTACAAACAATCATATTGGCCGGTAATCTGATGGTGAATGTTAGCAGAAGCCTATTATCGGTAAGTTGACGCACACTAATCTTATACAACATCAAATAGACGAAAAGTGGCGCCCAGAGAAGGAAAGTCCATTAACTAGATAAATGTAGCACTCACTAAAGACGATGGGTCAACACGAGCCTCGTTGAGCTCATCAGATTTCTGGCGCCTGACTCAAACATCTTGAAGTTTCTGAACCCCATGGAGTGTTGCTTTATGTTGTCGACCTCCTCGAAGGTATACGTGAAGAAGAAGACTAGCACCGCGTTGTTCCTGTAAGGATGCTGGAACTGGTTGATTGTCACAGAAGTCTAGCACCGTGTTGTTCCTGTAAGGATGCTTCAACTGGTTGACTGTCACAAAAGTCTAGCACCGAGTTGTTCCTGTTAGGATGCTGGAACCGGTTGATTGTCACAGGAGTCTAGCACCGTGTTGATCCTGTAAGGATGCTGGAACCGGTTGATTGTCCCAGAAATCTAGCAGAGTGTTGTTCCTGTTAGGATGCTGGAACCGGTTGATTGTCACAGAAGTCTAGCACCGTGTTGTTCCTGTAAGGATGCTGGAACCGGTTGATTGTCACAAAAGTCTTGCACC
>SDVV010020242.1:0-13359 GCA_016164225.1 Gammarus roeselii
TACTTTGATTGATTCTATGTCATGCCTGTTGTTTGTAATGGTGACTTCTAATATTTGCAGAGTGTTTTTCACAAGAAACAGCACTCCTCCGTCCTCTCGGCTTGTCTATCTTTGTGAAATAGTGAGTATATATATATATATATATATATATTTACAGCGCAATGTCTTGCATTCCTCATTTAAGGGACTGCTACGCAAAGTACTGGCAGACAAAGAAGAACTTTGGCAATCAATTAGTTCGGGGGCGTACGAGGTGTGGCAGATGCAACATTTTAGCTTAGCCTGAACCATTTCGGACTGTTATAGAATTTATCGTTGGGAAAATGGACCGTTAGCTTGAGTTCTATTTTATGTTATTTCTTGTAGACAGCATATATGAATGCTAAACTATAATTAGATGGGGGATGTGACGATTATGTCGACAATTCAAAAACGGAATAAAAACGGGAATAATACAAATGAGAGTCGGATGCGCGTATCGTCGGATGCGTCTTGGCGCAAGGTTACTTCCTATTGCGAGATTTTGGTTGAATGCAAAGCGAAACTAACTTATAACTGCTCCCATCTGCTTCTCAATAAGGGGATGATATCATGATCCTGGGCACCAACCTTGTACCAGACATGACCGGCGGAGTATCAGAAGATGACGAAAAAATAATTACAACTCAGTAAGTGGGGTGTTATGAAATCGTAGCACGATTCAAAGCTGCAAGATGTAAAATGGTACGATACAATGTATGTGGGCAATACCTGATTGTACGCGGTTAATAGCTGATTGTATGTGAGTAATGGCTGATTGTTCTTGAGTGATAGCTGATTGCACGCGTACAATAGCTGATTTTACGTGGGTAATAGCTGATTATACTTCGGTAATAGCTGATTGCAGCAGTGTATTTATTAACAACAGTCTTGTTTGCAGGGGTAGTGTAGCGTTGAAAGAGACGGTTGGCTCTCCGTCGATCAGCAACAACCTTCTCACTCAATTCACTCTACCATGGATTACCAGGGCGACGAGGAACAGCAGACGACCTGAGGAGGAAATGACGCTTGGTAACTTCCAGCACCACTGCTTGAAATGAGTAAATTGCTGCAGTTGTATTATCTGCTCGTAGAATAGGCAAGGTAGCAAGCTCAGCAGCCCAATCCCTCCTTGCAGCAGGGAACACATTTTGAAAAATCCATCTAAGACGTAAGAAGATATGAGGATTAGTGCGAGAAACAAAAGAAAGAAGAACTGGATAGTGATCACTGCTAAGATCTGGCCCCATAAAAACCAGAAAAGAGTGAGATTGATGGGTTGCAATGTAAAGGTCAAGGTTTTGTCTTAGAGGCGGAAGATGGGTTCACTCGTGTTGGGAGGTCAGGAGGATTTAACAACAGAAGGTGGGCACGGCCGCTGAGGAAATTGAACAGAGCAAATCCAGTGAAGTTCCTTCGTTTTCAGGGGCTCCCAGGATTGATGGTGAGCCTCAAAATCACCGCAAATAATGCCCTGTGGGCCCAACTGATCAAAGTAACGTGAAAACTCAGTTTGGGAGACACATTTACATGGGTTGTAACCAAGAAGAATTCATGACCAAAAGGAATTACCCTCAACATCAAATGTCAGAGCCTGAAGCACCCCACCAGGAAATGCAGCAAGTGGAACCAGCCTGTGTTTTGTATTGTTTGGTATGAAGATTGCCAGTCCACCATATCCATCAGGACGGTCTTCACAAAAAACTCGATATCCAGTTAAGCGAAGATTTATGAGAGGTGAAGGTGGGTCTCAGTTATACATATGACACTTGGAAAAAATGTTGAGATATACTGCCTAAGATCTGGCAACATTCGCATAAGTCCTCGAGCATTCCACTGAAAAAACTGAGTTTGAGGACGAGAGATAGGAGGATCAGAGGGTATGAAGAAGAGAGAAAAGAGGAAAGTGATGGCAGCTGTGGGGGAATTGGTAGGAAGGCTAGAGAGAATCCAGCCCAGAAGTGGCTGGAGGAGAGATTCCAAAAGAGAGAGAACGGGGATTCAGGTGGATGATAGTTACTTGTTAGAGCAGGTGAACAGGAAGGCCTAACATGAGTAGAACCAAGGAAATGTAAGGTTAGAGATAGAAAGGAGCAAGGGCGTTGGGAGTTATAGCAGAAGTCACCATTGAGGATTTGAGAATATTCTAGTGTCCGATCACTTTCCCAGGACGTGACACACCGGAATTTCTAATAATCCCGGGCGAACGGGGTAAAACCAAAATTTTACCCAGTAACCACACGGCCTGCAATGGGCACAAAATTCCTTGAATACGGCCACGTCATCAAATACTGCCCGCCATACATATCCCAACGTTGTAAGAGATGCGCCGGCAAGCACGACCGAAAGGACTGCGCAGCCCACCAACCAAAATGCTACCACTCCTCATGCCTCCATGAGGCAGGTGACCGCGACACCCAAAAGCACATGAACCAAAAAGCAATGACAATCATACAAAACACCCTCAGAATCACACTAAAAAAAGCAATTCAATTTTTTATGACGAAAATCCTAACTGCCGTAATTTAAATTACGCCGAACCAGTTAAATCTACATCTAAGCCTACCCCCTCAGACGACACTCATGTAGCGTCAACACAACCTATTAACGTGACCTCAACACCCCACTCCAGTACTAACATTACCACAACCAACCCAGCGACCGCCCTCGTAACAGAAGCGGGCATCAAAAGCAATGAAAGCACCAGTGCTCAGGAGAGCAGCGCGATTGATGCTGCCTCAGTCGACCACGAAGAGAGGTCCACTGAAACGGAAACCAAAAGTCGAATGGACGAAGATGCCTCCGACTACGTCCACAGGGTACGCGACGCCCTCTCGGCCACGAAGCAAAAAGATTAGCGAGAGACCACGAATCACGACTCGTCTAGATCAGAGCGTCGAACGATTTCTGACCGTCTTAACTGCGACCGCACCCTGCGAAAACCAAAGTAAGATATTCAACCGTTAGCTAACATGGCCGACACCAGAACATCTTACTTGTGAAAACGACTATCGCCTGCTCGAGGACACGTTGAATATCTTCAACGAAGAACTGATGCCGGGAACCACTGATCGACCATGCACCGCACTCTACTCAAATATCCCAACGACTACTACTCAGCCTACCACAATGTTATAAAAAAATCGATAAAAGAGAATCGCGTTCGCTCAAGAAGCAAACACAAAGATCGTACTCCCTCGTCCTCATACAAGAGCCCTCACAGCCGATAACGCAGTGAGTCTAAGAGATCACGTTCTACAGAAAGTGGACGCTCATGAGAACGCTCTCAATCTAAGACACATTTGCCTCATAGTCACGAACACCACGAAAGTTCCTACGAGCGGGAAACAGATACGAAATAACCAACAGTACAATACTTCAGTGGAATTGCCAGGGACTTAGAAGCAAGAAATATTAATTATTAACCCTAATCTCCACCCATAAACCTTTGGTGGTAGACCTCCAGGATATCAAACTCCTTGACACCGCCACCTTCATAATCCCTCGATCTGTCAAACATCGCCGTGAATTCACAATAATGTGACTGCCCACGGCGGAGTGGCGCTTACGATTCATCAAAGCATACATCATCCCCTCCTCCCTCTGAGAACAGAACCTAATGCTGTCGCAGTGAAGATATGTATCTCAAGACCAATTACAGTGGTATCTATCTACGCGTCACTAAGCCACGATCTCTTGGAGGCACTAATGACTGATCAACCTAATCAACTGCATCATCCCGTACTCCCCTTGCAGACTTCTACTGCTACCACGAAGTGTGGGGATGAGTGTGAACAGACCCCAAGAGAGTAATAATGGCCAACATCATGGACACTCACAACCTGGTCCTTTTCAACGACGGACAACCCACTCGGATCACCCTCCATTTTAGCACCCCAACTTGCTTGGGGAGTCCTGCCTTCAACACATGACAGTGATCACAACCCAGTGATCATATCACTCTTTAACAACCGACCAAACAGTCCCGACGCACAGGAACTTCGATTCAACTACCGGAAAGCCATCTGGGAGGAATACTCGACACATGTCGCATCAAACGATATGGAGGGCCTTCCCGAAGACATTTCAGAACGCGACCCCGTCAAAAATCTATACTAGAAATTCCAAAGTGCAGCTATCGCATGCATTCTCCAATATTTACCCTCAACATTTTTCCCAAAACCTTGGTGGTGCCCGGAGGTACAGGAAGCAATGGAGTTGCGTGGAAGGATGTACCGGCCTTCCGTCGCGCACGTTCTCCCAAGGACCGAGTAGCGTGTAAAAGGAAAACCGCCGTGTTCCGCAAACTTAGCGTGGAGAAGAAGCGAGAAAGCTGGACCCAATTAGTTAACATATCAACCGAAACAACTCTCTTTCCCAAGTGTAGGTAAAATCAGACGTATCCAAGGTCGCCCCGAGCGACCTATTCACATTTTGTTGGCCGGAGACACAGTCTATTCTTCAAACGCGGACATAGTGGATAAACTAGCTCTGACTTTCAGCCAGATATCGCAGTCAACAATTAACACGACTTCTTTTCCACGGGGAAAATACCTTAGAGAAAGGGAGCCTATTAACTTTACTTTGGCAAATGAAGAATTCTACAATAAGCCTTTCTCCTTTCATGAACCAGTATGCTTCCGACCACACTAGTAAAACCTCACCCAGGCCGGACCTTGTGCACATCAATATGATCAAACACCTTCGTGACAACGCTCTCCAGCACCTACTATATATGTTCAATGCGTTGTATTCAAACTCATTCTTTCCCGATCAATGTCGGGAATCCGTAACTATCCCGATACCCAAGCCCGGAAAATGCCACAGTGACCCACATAACTACCGTCCTATTGCCTCAACTAGAGTCCTTTGTAAGACTATGGAAATAATATTATAAACTCACGCCTAGTCGACTACGTTGAAATGCATGCAGGCTTTAACAACATCCAGTGCCGTGGCCGTAAGCATCACTCCACAACGGACCACCTCGTGCGACTAGAATCAAACATTAGACAGGCCTTCGACGTTGAAAAAGCAAACGACACTACGTGGAAATACGATATCATGAACGAGCTCCATCGTAAAAGCTTGAGAGGTCGCCTACCACGTTTCATCCACCAATTTCTCCAAAACCGCTCCTTCAGGGCCAAGGTTGGCGACACTTACTCTCCGTCTTATCCGCAAGAAATGGGCTTCCCCTAGGGAAGTGTCCTCAGTGTCACTTTTTATCCTCAAAATCGATCAGTTAGCAGGCATTCTTCCGCGAGATGGAAGACTGCTCCCATCACTATACGTGGACGACCTACAAAAGAGCTACAGATACCCTAGCCTCACAACAACTCAACATGAACTCCAGAAGTGCCTAAACCTAGTCTGGAACTGGTTTTCCCTAAACGGATTCTGATTCTTGCCTTCTAAAACTGAAAGCATACACTCTACCCTCGTGTCCGGCTTATACCTGAAACCAGCCCTAACGCGGCGCAACACCCCTCTAGTATATGAAGAAATGAAAAAAAATCTTGGTCTCCTGTGGAACCCTAAACTCACGTGGTGGCCCAACATTGCAGCCCTGGAGACTCGCTGTAGAAGGTCGACGGGACTTATCCAATCGGTAACATTTCTGAAATTCGGTGCCGACACGGACACCGAAATGACGCTGTTCAGAGCAATAATACGATCACGCATAAACTACGAAGCCGTTGTCTACGATTCAGCATCCAAAACCACTCTCGACCTCACTCGACCATCGTAAACAATGCTATGCGTATCAAAACCGGCGCGTTCAGCTCCACGCCAATCGAATTCCTTAACATGCTCGATAACGAATTTCAACTTCCGCTCCGGCTAGACAAACTTTCGCGACAATACTATTTCAAGACTAGAAGTCTGATCAACAACCCAGCAATCAATCACATCACCAAAATATAAGATAAGCACCTTTTCGCAGCTAAAAATAATATTTGCCCACCGTTTTCCCTACGTGTGGACAACCTACTGACCTCTCTAATCATCAACCGAAAGGCTATGAAGCCTAAATTTTCCCACCGAATCCTTCAAATTAACACACCAACATGGATGATCAACCCACCACCACTCACCCCAGACCTGCAAGTGTACCTACCCTAAAGCAACTACTCCAACCAACCCATACCGACAGGAATTCCTAAGACTACTCGAGAAAAATATTTAGATCACCGCCATATATACGCTGACGGCTCCAAAACCGCGGACGGAGTGGGAGCCGACGCTGTGTGCGAAGACAACCCACGCTCGACCACCCTCCCACAAGAGGCATCCGTGTTTTCTGCGAAGCTTCACGTACTCGAACTAGCCATCTCTATCTCGAATACAGATTGCGCCCGTAAATATGTCTTATTCTCAGACAGTCTGAGTGTCCTCATTCAGCTTAAAACATTACACTACGAAAAACCTGTTCTACGTGAAATGCAGCACGACCTTTTTCTGGTGTCCGAGACGGGTCAGGCGGTCCAATTCTGCTGGATCCCTGGGCCCGCGGGAATAAGAGAAAATGAGCTTGCGGACTCGCTTGCTAAACTGGTGTCTACTCACCAAGATTTTTTTTTCGCAATACATTACCGGAACTGGTTGCCTATCATCAACTCCCATACAACATCCCGATGGGATGAAATGTGGCAACAGAGTGAAGAAAAAATGCTTGCAGTCAAATCCTCAGTCGGAGAATGGGAAACAAAGTTCACCAACAGGAAAGATCAAGTTCCATCAACCGCTTCTGCACAGGACACACGTGGATAACTCACTACCATCTGATGGATGTCGACAGGAAACCAAACGCGCCACCTTGCCCTGTTGCCACCAAGTGACTATGAGCGTTTAACACTTGCTGATGGGCTGCAACGCCTTCGAAGCAGCCCGACGAGCTTTCTTAAATCCATGTTTCAACCTACAAAGCCTACTCACTGACTCAACTTACCGGAAAAAAGCTTATCGCCTTCGGAAAACACACCGGACTATACAAAGTTGTCTAAGCCCCAAACATCTGTGCAATTAAGGTAACAATACATTTACGTATAAACGCGTTAAATCTTTCCGTTCCTGTACGCGCCAGTAGGCGAATATGCCACAGTCGAAATATGTACTTGATTTCACCCTAACAAAACTAGTTTTTCCGCACGCGAGGCTGTGCGAATTTACCTGAATTAGTGACTGTCACGCCCTGCGCGAGAGCCTATTATGACTCATGTTGAGCCTCCGGTGGAAATGGGGATCCAAACAAATCAAACCCAGAATAAATAATCTACAACACGAACAATTTCCTTGCTGTCCAAATTAAGGTAAGTCTTTGGTGCGTTGGCTTGGTCAGGTTGGCCACACGCCTCACCCTAATGAATATGGAGTTTTGTCGCGTACCTGCCTAAACGATCCCAAGATATACAAATGTGATTACCGCATACATAGAAGATGCAGCTGCAATGACTGCATAACCAGAGGGTACAGTTGAAATGACTTCAAGCCTAGAGGAGGAGCTATATTTTTCAACATATGTTAATGCAGAACATCCGCTTTTTTTGTGGTAGGGGTAATTCAGAAGATCGGTGTTCAGCAAAGAAACGGGCTATATACCTAGTGCGTGTTTCTACAACAATATATCCACATCGGACCTAGTCAGCAACAATATATCCACATCGGACCTAGTCAGCAGATAAATACGCCCAGTACGATTTGTCGGATCACTTTAGTACAACTAGAATATTTAAGAGGGACAACACGGGTAAGAGACCTCACACAGCTTTGCATATGAGTAAAACTCGATACATTTCACATTTGTACGGACCAGTGCTATGCGATAAATGAGACGGCAAATTAGAGATCAGGGAGGCTAAGCTTGACGGAATTGAGAATGTGAAACGAATAGAGATGACGGGAACAAGTCCGATCGGGTTAGAAGGAAACCGGTGGTTAAACCGTGAGAGAAAGCCGAGATTAAGCATTTAGACCGATTCAGTTCAATAGAATTTCGGTTCAAAATTTTGGCGGTCCTTAACGCAATTCGTCATTTGTGCGCCTGGCGATCAGCTTTCGATCGTACACGTTTTTGACGTATCAGTTTTCCTCCCTGATATCATTGAGCGTAAAATTGTTCGGGTGGAAAGTTTTCGGCCTCAAAAGGCTTCTGGGTAAGAACTGTAAATCATAAGCGTTTTCGGTCCTGAAAACATCGATGCTACATGGGCTCCAAAAGCAAGAGCATCTCGGTCAACAGAGGACAGTGTGCGAAAAGGACCAGAAGACTTCATCACAGCACGTGCAGACACCACACTTGAGAAAAATATTTTTTCTCTTGCCGAGTTATTTCGGTCACTGGTCGGGTAACAGTGGGAATTACTTTAGGTGAGAAAACAAATAGATGCGATCTGTGAGAGTTTGTCAGTAGATCGAGATTAATAAAAATATACAATGGATAAATATTCAATTATAGGTTTTCAAACATTTAGCGGTCTGAGAATATTTTTTTCCTGGCAATTTTCAATGAAATCCCTAAATGGGACAAGATCTCAAATGGTCAATAGGTAAAACGAGAAGCCCAAGCCTGTTAATGACAGTCTCTGTTGAAGTGTTCTTGATGTGGATGACCACCAAAAACTTTTTAATTTATTCGAAATTTGTATCTGAAGTCACTATCTACCGAGCGATCCTACCTTGCATTCCAAGATTGAAAATACGTCTTGACAAACGTTGCTTATCGAAGAAGAGTATTTGTGGAAACTATTTAAATTGTTATTTGATCATTGGAAGTTACTATGTTATGCTTATTGTTTGGGAAATGCAACTTTGTGTACTTTCGTATTACACATACGGATGCGGATGAACTTGGGAGCATGATGATAAATTTGCAGTTGCGGGTGCCGATGTGGATGTAAAACATTTGCGGATGCCTAAAGGATGCAGGTATCTTCTCTATCACCAGTTCACTTAAGATATCGATAGACTTTAGACGGATTCACACGAGTTCAAATCGTATTCATGTCGTATGAGTACAAAGATTTTCATGAGGACTGGTTGAAGGTGACAAACTTGATCTACGAGGTGTGATTGTCTGCCTGCGGTTGGTGATTGTCATTAATAATTGGGACGAGTGCTTGACAAGCTGCGGTAACTCGGGTAGACCATGAAAGGAACAATAGGCTCTATCGGGTAATTTGGCTTATGGGTTTGATGGATAAAAGGGTTTATTTCGTCGACGATCGCTTATACCTAAATCGTTCATCTGATCGAAGGCTCATTCAAATCTTTGGAAGTTTATATTCACCGTGTTGTTTACTTCTGACAGTATAAGTAAAGTTTCATCTTAGGTATATGGTTTTTAATCGATATGATAGGACTTGATTTTCACGTTGTAGATTTTTTATCGATGCCAAACGTTGCCATACCTTCAGCAGCCTGCATAAGGACAGTTGAGTCGTCTTGTGACCGAGCTTTTTGTTTTTTACTGGCAACGTTACGCGATCAGAAAAGTACACCAAAATCAAATTTGATCGCAGACAAAGAAACTGTGTCGATTAACATTCGAAGCGTGTCACGGGACGAGATAAAACAGAGTTTACAGCCCACACTCAATAGTCTCTCAGTGACCTCGAGAGACCTGAAAGCTCTGAAAAAAAACGACTCGATCGTTGATGCGCCGTCTGCTAAAGACGCTAAGCTAGTGGACCAAGGTAGTGACAATCTTGAAATGAGCAGCATCATCCTCCTGCATAGAATCGGACAACGAATAGTGGTCTCAAACCTGCACAGAGACATCCCGTCACGAACCAGTCTGCCACAATCATAATCAACTAGCGGCTCGTCAGGGCGTCATTCTTGAGATCTTCCCTCGGCTCTGTTCCCAGAAGGAACCCTTAACGGCCACACATCCTTTAAGTGGCATGTCATAATTCCTAGACTTAGATCGACTCATCCGTGTTGTAAGAGCTTCTCAAGAATATAATATACCATTCTATCAAAAGTTGAGTGGTTAGCGAGAGTGGTTAGCGTATCCGACTGCAGTGTCAGCCTCTGGTGCTGCATGTCGCGAGTTCGAGCCTCGGCAGGGACACGGCGGTCTTGTGGCGGGGAGATTGGGCGCCTCCCCCCTCTGTGTCTGCCTAACTTAGTCACCCCCCTAACTAGGGGGAAACAGCTGTATGTCTATACATACATACAAAAGTTTTTCATGCTTCTTCTCTCAGATTACTCCGTATCTGAACTCACCACGAATCACTAACACGCCATGTTCAAGTTTCCAAGGAAAGTAACCTCAATGTTTCATACATGATGTTTTTTCTTCATTTAACACGACCCCGTGTTAGTGAATAGAGTTATACAAGAGTGTGTCACGTGCAGGAAACAACACGAGTAAGTGATGGAACAGATCACAAGTTTACTTCAAGGAAACCATTTTGAACAAATAGCGAAAATACACACACCGGCATGGACGTATTTGGTTCATCCCTTTCATCGACGCTCCGCAGTTACCAGTATAAAATGTGTACTGTATACCTTTCTACGAGCTTGATGTCCAGTACCATTCCCTTAGAACCTTTGCTTTCGACAGACACGCTCGCATTAAAGAACGCTAAGGTCCCCTTGAACTCCTTGTTTCTTAAGGACCCTCGGAGAAAAATCGTTCTGACCTAGGAACAAACTTCCCGGGCGCGAGGAATCAAGACCATGCACTGCCGATTAACGAGCGGGAACCAGAGTTTTGAGATGACGACTTCAAATGTGAGGACCAGCATTTTGGTAGAGCTTGAGAAAGCCCATCATTTTGGAAGAGATTGGGGGAGAAAGATCTATTTTGTGAAGAATGTGTTAAGCTATTTCATCAACCTGCTGGCTATGCGGATTTTGGCCCGGGTAGAATTCCACATCATCCATCAATATCAACGACACCCCTCTGAGCCCAGTCTGAGTCCAAAGGACCCTCACTCGATCACGTGGTACATGCAGCTTCATATGCACAAAGCTAATGTTTCTCCTAGTCACCAAAATATCAACGACAAGGACTTCTTTACCTACGGATTGAGAAGATAAGAGCCGCGTTCAATACCTTGCTTCAGGACAAGAATAGCTTGACTAGCAGAAGGTTTCCTCATAACACCCGTTCAGATTAGCATATTCTGAATTCATATTACGTTTTGATGTTCCTCATCGCCCTTATTTTCCATATAATTTATTTACAAAACATTAACCCATCTTCTCTCAACCTCACTCACTTCCAACGTCACCGCACAATAAAATAGTGTCGGGCCTTCCTCACGATCACACCTAATTTGTGCAATACGTAAGATTCAGACTCTAGATCTCATTATTTCGTGCCTCACCTTTTTACATGATTCATTCTCTCTTCAGCTCAAGTCTAGTTTTAAGAATATGTGTGCCCAGGCACCATGACCAGTCAACCGCCACCAACAATAACATTTTATACGAACAATAACTTGCCTCGTCACTAATAGTAAATATTTACTTTACTTTTAACCCCATCAACTTGCACCTTACTCTCTAGAGCACCCCATCACACACTGAACTGAACCCAAGCAGAGTCTGAAGCATCAAAACACGCAGTAATTTCCTAAACTATCCATATACATATCTCCATTCTCCGATAAATACTCTGTTGGCCATACATGAACTCTGTATACCGCTCTCCTCAAACTTAGGTCTACTGTATTGCTGCTCCTCTGCTGAAAGGTTGATGTAGGGATTATTTTTTAGGTTCGATCCCCGTCCGTTGCCACTCTGATGCAATGACCGTTTATTTAAGTATAAAGTGGTGGTGCAAATTCTAGAATATTAGGCTTAGAGGTATATACGAATGCCATACCGACTGTATTGTGATGACCTGGTTCTCCGGATGATGCAGAGTCATCTTGACGGCATGCGCCTCAATATTTTATGTTCCGGAATCGTAATGACTAAATATTTTCTAGTCATCTTTACCGTTTAATGAAAAGCATAAATCGATACCTTCCGTCAAATTGAAAGTAATCAAATTTCTACCGTGTTTACATGCTGATTCCATGTGTTTGCAACTCAAAATACCAAATCGCATTCCTGATGTGTGTAATTATATCGATCGTGCAACGATTTCATTACACACATCAGGGTGGTTTTGTTATTCTTTTCGAAAGAATTGTGACACGAGGATGGCAGATCCAGAGGTACTCTATTATTTCTGTTAGTGAAAAGTTGTCATAATTACTACTGTAAATGAAGAGCTGTGTCGAAGCGAAGTGCTACCTTTACGGATGTTTTTTTAAACGAAAAAAGATACACTGCATGGTTTGCGCATATAAGGAAGAGTGTGGTAATATTGACACAGAAAATTAATTTAAACGAATGTGTGCAGATAATATTCGTACAGGGAAAATGTATACAATCATAAAAATATATGTTTGATACATCTATACTCAAGAAAGTATGTTCAAGTAGCATTGACTCGTCTGCCAAGTAGCTCGACTGACGGTGGTTTTAGATCCTCGTAGGAAGCGAGAGCTTTACGCTGCGTGTTGGCGTCTGCGTGAAAGCAACACAACCAGATTTTGCAACAGCATACCAAATATGTGCAAATTCAACCCAAAGAGAGCTGAAACAATAAACTATATTACAAAACAAAAAAGTGTGTGAATACCATTCAGCATTTTTGCATACGCTTAACAACCGAGCAATCGTGCGTATTATTCAAACACATCTCTGAGTAGGGAAAATTATTTCGTATTCGCTGTGTGCCTGTGAGACAATTTCCACTAATATGAGTCACCATAATGAGCTTAAGCTAAATTTCTCGTAAATCAACCGTTCAACAATGCACGCGCTTGTAAGGTTTGTCAGATATAGAAGCCTGTCATGTTGTATTATAGTAAATAAAATAGATAGGTTCAATGCGTAGTAAAATTATGTGGAACATAGAAGGAGTCAGAGTGTCCCTGCTTGCATCATGCACATGGTCAACTTTTATCTTCAACGTTTACCTAAAGCATGCCTCCGTAATTCTATGAGATGAATGAAAATTGTAGCCGATTAAGAGCACTCTTATTTGTCTCGCTGCAGACATGCTCCAATAGTTACCACCGCTGGAGCAAACTATCACTGAATTCTTTGTGTGTCTCAATCCGACTCAAACATATTTCGCTTCCGGATAACACTGGTAGGTGATCTTTGATTGTGGATTGTATTTGTTTAGATAGTTTGTGACGAAAAGCTGTATTTTGGGTCGGAGATTCTTCGACGAAGACGTTGTTAAGTCCACGATGAAGACAGGGCAAGTAAATAATACAACACACTACTACATTTCCAATAACATTTCGAATTCTAGCTCTGCAG
>SDVV010020244.1:0-13359 GCA_016164225.1 Gammarus roeselii
TCCTTACCCTTCATAATCTTCCACACTTCTATCATGTCGCCTCTGACTCGACGTTTCTCTAGCGAGTAAAGATTGAGTTCACGAAGCCTGTCTTTGTAAGATTTGTTCCGCAGCAAGGGGATGAGTTTGGTAGCAGCTTTACGCTGAACCTTCTCAAGTTTAATAACGTCTTTTCTAAGGAATGGAGACCAGAATTGAACGGCATACTAGAGATGCGGTCTAACAAATGCATTAAATAACTTGAGCATACTGTGCTGGTTTTTGTAAGAGATAGTGCGGGATATCATACCTATCATTTTGTTGCCTTTCTTGGCAGCATCGTTACATTTCTTGCTGCTTCTTAAGTCGTTACTAATGATGACACCTAAATCTCTCTCTTCGGTGACGGGAATGAGTTTTTTCCAGACTTTGAATATTCGTATTTGGGGTTATGAAGACCTATGTGCATAACTTTGCATTTGTCGACATTAAATTTCATTTGCCACTTTTCTGTTCAATCAACAATTTTGTTCAAGTCTAGTGTGGTGGGACTGTCACTAACGGATAAACCGTCTTACAGGGCCGTGTAGTGGCACTGCCACTTAAGAATAAACCGCCTTACAGGGCTGTGTGGTGACACTGCCACTGATGAATGAACCGTCTTACAGGGCCGTGTGGTGGCACTGTCACTTAAGAATAAACCGTCTTACAGGGCTGTGTGGTGGCACTGCCACTGAAGAAGGAACCGTCTTACAGGGCCGTGTGGTGGCATTGTCTTTTAAGGATAAACCGTCTTACAGGGCCGTGTGGTGGCCCTGCACTTAACGATACGCCGGTAAAACTTGTGATGAAATCATTATTCACAAAATATGGCAATATAATGCAAATGCAGTATATACTTTACCGCCCAATTGTGCATATTTGTTACTAAGGTTGATAACCAATAAACCTATTGTCGTTCGATGGACGGCGCCCCCTTTACCGCGCCTCGTGTCGTCCGATAGAGGGTGCCTCCTTCACCGCGCCTCGTGCCGTTCGATAGATGGCGCCTCCTTCACCGCGCCCCATGTCGTTCGATAGACGGCGCCCCTTTCACCACGGCTCGTGTCGTTCGATAGACGGCGCCCCTTTCACCACGGCTCGTGTCGTTCGATAGATGGCGCCCCATTCACCGATCTTCGACGCCTGATAATCCATTGCAAACACGACCTTTGGGGGCGATAGCAGGGAGGATCAGGAACGATTGTCACCCTGAACAACACGATTACCACCTCCGGTGAGACGAGGACCAGACCGCTCGTAGCGGCCAAAGATGACAGTGTCTCTATTGCAGCTCTTGAAGTTGTTGTCAAAATACCCCCACAACATCAGTTCGAGTATTCTATTAGGCCTAAAAAAATAACAGAGATGTGTTATGAATGTTACCCAATATCATAATTTATATGATTTTTATATGTGTATAAGCTTCCAGCCTCATGAGCATTTTCGAAAGCTCAAATATTTCAAAATGAAACCATCACTGATCATTTACACAGCACCTGTGAGTTTATCTGGTGAACAACAACTGCAATGAACAATACATTAAAACATCGCAGTCATTTAGTTTCCTATCATCCATACTTTTCGTATCGTTTAACCGATTTATTGGTGCTGATATTAATAAAGTTTCAGGAATGTCTCCTTAGTCAATGTTGGCCCAACAGAGTCTAAACTTAATGTTGGCCCAATAGAGCCTCACGCAGTATTGGCCCTACAGAGCTGTGCTCAGTATTGGTCCAGCGAAGCCTTACTCAATGTTAACCCAACAGAGCTTTACTTAATATCGGCCCAACAGAGCCTCTCTTACTCACTGCTTACTTATCAGAGCCTTACACAGTGTTGGCTCAACACAGCCCTACTCGATATTGGTCAGAAAAGCATTGCTCAGCGTTGGCGCAACATAATTTTTTTCAGTGTTGGCCCAACTGGGCTTTTCTACGCGTTGGCCCATCATAGACTTACTCAGTGTTGGCCCACTAGAGCTTTACTCAGTGTGAGCCCAACAGCGTCTTCCTAAGTGTTGGCTCAGCGTAGCTTTACTCAATGTTTGCCGAACAGTGCCTTACTCAGTGTAAGCCCAACTCAAGTTGATTCAACAGAGGCCTTACTCAATGTTAGCTCAGAAGAACGCAAAACATCCCATCTTTACCCCCTCCCCCTCCTTCCCCTCTCTCCCGCCATTGTTCCCGCCCCTCTCGACTGTCAGCGCCACAGATCCTTCAAAAAACAGCCAAAAGTCAGAGTGTGCCTACCCCATCACCCATCGCGGTACGAGTAACGTTTGCAGCCCGATAGCCTCTTGGCATAATCTGATATGAACAACACAGCAATTTGTGATAGCTGGCACCTGGAGGGATGTTGCTCGTGCTGTTGCTGTTGGTTTGGTCGTTAATTTGTCTTGGAGGTGCGACTCCACCCATACGAATCTCATCTGTAGTACAATCACAGCTGTTTCAGTGGGTCGCTATCCCTGGCGCTTAATTATTTTATAGCTAACGTCAGATCAGCCCCTATCATCTCCGCCAACTGCCTTATCAGCCCAACTTGTTCCGACTACCTACCTACGGTACCATTTTTTAACAGCGAACATTCATAGCTTTCCTCAGTCACACCAGCCACTGTCATATCTGCCAGTGACATTCTGCCTAAAATCTGTTTCAGCCCACGTCAGAATCAGCCACCAGTCGTACCATTTTACCGGTTATCACTTTAATGAAACTTTTCCTACCCAACCTAACCTAACCTAGGGTACGTGTTTCTAACCCGCGGGGCAAAGGTACGTATTTGTAACCCGCGGAGCAAACATACGTATTTTTGTAGGGTACGTAATGCCGTTTTTTAACGTTTCTTTTATTGAAGTTTCATTAAAGTGATAACTGTAAGGTTGGTACGCCTGTTTAGGTGTAAAGACAGTGGCAGATTTGACAGTGGCAGACTTTGATGTGACGGAAAATGCGTGTGGGCTGAAACATCGTTTAGGTAGAAAGTACGTGAGATGAAAGATTTTCAGCGGTTATGACAGTGTCCGGCCATGACAGTGAGGTGAAGTGAAGTGGCGATAGTGCGCGTGTGCGGGAATAATTTTAGCGCGAACACTTAGCTCCCGTTTCAGTTGGTGGGGCATCAGTAGCGTAAAGTGATACAAGACGGCCCTGTGAAGGATTATGGATAGGGATAAAAGAGCCGGGCGGGGTAGGACGCGAGGCATGCAACCTTGACTCACAGAGCGTAAGTGGGTTTGCGCAGAAACGGGGGGGGGAGGGGGGGGGCGCGAAGGGTACCGGAACCGGTTTGGTGCCCGAGTCAGCTAACGGACGAGGGGAGGGGGGGGGAGACCGGAAGGAGGGACGGAAGGGGGAACGGCGGGATGGAAGCAGGATTGCGGCCTTGATTGGCAAGGTTAATGTTATGATCATTATCATTTTTACTGTATTTTGATATATATTGTTTTCATATATATGTTTTTTCTTCTTTAGATGGTTGTACTGGAGTATAATTGGTCACTAACTGTTGCTCGTTATATATATTTATCCGATTCTGGTATGAATAGTGTTATAGAAAGTTTTCTGGAGGGTAGGGATTGATGCGGTAGAGAAACCCCCTAGGCAGAAAGTTGGATGCGCTCCTGGAAGATTATGTGAGTTTGCTCTTGCTTGTTCCTTGTCCTATAAATTTTGTTTCCGTGGCACGTTTGCTACGTTGTGAGTGTATATATATATATATATATATCGTTAGATATTTTATGTCTGGATTATAATTCTATATTTTTTATGTGGACATATACGTGTGTTTTCTTATCTAGTTGTGGTATAATTGACTCAATCGATGCTTGATTGGTGGGTTCATAGCGGTGGGGGTTTGGGATATTTTTTATATGTTATGTTCATTTATCACTATATATTCTTTTATAGGATTAGTGTGGTAGGTATGTCTTATAACTCAATTTGCAGCCATAGTGTGCGAACGGCCCTGTTTGTACCAGCCTGAAGGTAGGATTGCAGGCAAGATTCTGTGTTTCCCAGCTATTTATTTCATATCTATATATTATCTATGGGAATAGTATGGTTTATTTGTCTGATTATTGGCGAGCTTAGGTATGTATTGTGGGATGATGCAGCACCTACGGTCGAGAATCTATCTACCCCATATTGCATTCCCCAGTTTTGAAACAGTTATATCAGTGTTCCATTGACGCGGTTTTCCAATAGCGAAAATACCTGAACGATATGGATTTAGTGTAAATTAAAATATTTTGTTATGTATACTCAGTAATGATCGATTGATTTCAGTTGAATTTGTATTGTTTCGGAATTATGATCTGTTAACTCATACAGTTTTAGGCATGATAGGGTATTTTAGGCTTGAAGCATCCACATTATTTCAGGCATAAGGGGGTCGGTTGTTGCATTATTGTGGTAGTTTCATATGTATATATGACACATCTGTTACGATTTAGCCGTAGTTACTTCAGTTGAAGTGTTAATTTATCCCTGTTTTGGACTGAAGTTGTGGCTAATTTCATTAGATTTTGTATGTACTATACCGTATTTACTATAGGTTTCAGTTACGTCGCCTGCATGTCTTGGTATCTTATTCACATTTCTTGTTTGTTTGGTTAAATGATAGTTCGTTCTCATTCATCACGTTTTTAATGTATGTTTTGGGTATGGTAGATAATTAATCTTCTTGCTTTGTTTAATCTCGTGAGATTCAGTATAGGTCTTTCAGTTTTGTAGGTTCTCTGTTGAATCTCCATCTTCAATGCAATTTGTTGGTTATTTATACAATATCAGAATATATCACGTACGTATCTAAATTATAGAACATTATTTCAGGTCTAATTTAATTACATTTGTTCATTTATAGTGATTTATATATCTTCTTTCATCCTGATACAATATTTGACGTGGTTATTATAGATTTTGAACAGACGATTTGTTACAAATTTGGTCTTGCTGTTAGGGTATTGTATATTGATTGTACGACCATTTTTCAATATTTAGGAGGAGTTAGAGAGTCCCCTAGGCAAAAGCTCATTCTGTTTATGCTCGTTTGTGTAAATGGACCGATTTATTAGGATGGATACCATATTGTAGTATAATTTTTATATGAATTATAGCAGAGTAGAAAACCTTATGTAGCTATTTTATATATTTTCCTGATGTTATGTTTTTTTTCCACGAGAATCATAGGAATGTATGTTTTAGAGGTGTAAGTCCGTACTGCATCTTTGTGGAATTTTCGTCATTGATCCCTAGCAAATGTGTTGTTTAACGTTTAGATTATGATTTTCTGGATTGATGGGTCATAGTGTGGAGGTGGTTTATACTTTTTGGTTGTCATTTTGGAGTTCATCCATGTTCAACGTGAATTATGTACGTTCTTGTAGACGGCGATCTTGAGTTTCATGGGTTTGTAGTGTTTTACTTAACTCATCAGAAAACAGAACCCAAGCTTTTTATGGCCACACACTCTCTGAGACTCACTCTTGACCACTGTACATGTGTCTAGATTTTGGTTTTATCCAGGATGTATCTTTGTTCGAGGCTGTTCAGAGACGAAGAGTTAACAGATGCGAGGTACGTCTGTGGCATCGTATCATGACTGTAAGTTACCTCTAAATTCGTTATATATCAGTGGTAAATTTCTGAGAAGTGACCTAGAAAAGCATTATAGAGTTCATTTATATGACACAGTAGGCTTGGATTTGTACTCCCAGAGGCATAGCAGCAGTTAGGTCTAGGATTTTTTTATAGATTTGAATGGTATGATAGTGTAGAATAACATTTTTCATATTAACTCAGTGTTAAATGTCAGTTATTTTTGGTATGGCTGTTATGTTAAATTACGACCTTAGTCATGAACCAGATTACGTCGGATATTGGAGTAGGATTCATCATCTGGATGCGGTAGGATACACCGTATATAATAGTTAATCGTTGTTGCTTAGGGTAGAGTAAAAAATCTTATTTAGTTATTTTTTTCAGATGTTGATGTATATTTTGATTTGATATCATAGGAATATATCGGTATTCGATATAAATTTGCCTATTTTCATGGGATGTTGGGTATAAAATACGCTTATTTGGATGTCATGGGTCAAAAATTTGGTGTGTTTCCCCTCCCGACATTGGATTTGGGTCCGGTTCCATATTTCCTTGGGGAACAATTCTACCGGATTTGTGTTGAGTGTCAGTGTACATCTCAATTATGTTATCCAAGCGTACATCTCAATTATTTTATCCAATCACAGGTCTTTGCTAGATGCTTATTCCCGCAAGTCTTACTTCTATAAATGTTTGTATTTCGTTTGCAGTTTAGCCACTTAGAAGTTTTTGATTAATTCAGGCTTTTGTTATGAGACTGCCTTCCCGTTCAGAATATATGAATTTTTCGACCATTCTCCAGATCCACTTCAACATTTTTCACCGAAGGTCTGTAATGATGGCCATAATCCGAACTCATTCTAACCTTAAATTACCAAGTATTGCATATTATTCCCCGTTTCATACATATGTTAGGTATTTTTCTTAATTGATTTAACCTTCATCCTTACCAAATCTAACCACTTGACCCTGTATTTTTTACCAATTTTTAGCAGATTGTGTGCCTACATTTATATATATATTTTTTCACTTTGCTTGTTACAAGTCCAGTAATATCGACCAGTCCCGAGTAATGTTAGGTCATCGCTCGTTTGTGGACTTTCGTTTTCAAAACGTTTATGTAAGCTTACCCCATACGTCAGTGAGTGTTACGAATGTTAAAGCGTTAGCAAGATTTATGCACGGTTTTACTGTTGGAATATGATTTTTTGTAGTGTTGGACGTTTTGCTCCTACCATTTCCGTCTATTATATCAAATATTGAATAAATTCACTCTAACAATTTTTTAATACAGATCTGCATTGTAAGGTCCGCAATCCACAAGATCTAGGATATAAACCATGTCTGAGGTACTGAATTAGCGAAATATATATATCAATGTACGATAACATAGATCAAATATCGATGAATGCAAAGAGGGTTACCATACAATGACGAATACATTACAACCTAGGCAACTTAACCTATTCTATCCAATAGTTTTGTATTTTTAATGAAGTTTGATGGTTATGTACGATATTGATATGTATGAATCTCTCCTCTAGGGCTGTATATTTATCATATAAAAAGCAGTTGAATACATTTCCTCCAATTTAATCCAGCAAAAAACCTTCTGCAAATATATGAATTCCAGAATTTATCGCTAGCTCTGTTACATGTTCGGATGAGACTCAGCAAGTAAGATCCAAGAGAACTAATGCACTTCAATTTGTTACATTTTTAATGTGGGTCAGTTGTACGCGATGTTAGGTTCAAAGATTTAGTCATTCTAACCAACTGATCCAGTAATTATATATTTTCATTCAAGTTTGATGGATATGTATGATATTTAGTCATTATTTTGTGCGATGTACATATCAAATCCCTCCCACACGGCTCTATTTTTCGTAGTTTTTCTTCTAATGTCACACACCAGGTACACACATTCACGCTATGCACGCATATGCAGGACCGGGCATGGTATAATGATGTCGTATACAGGGATAGTTACCGACACAATTTAGACACATACACACACACACACACACACACATACACACACACACGCACATTTTTATTACATACACAGGATCGGTTAACATCTGAGGCACTTTAACTCTGATATATGTTTTTTTTTCATTTGAACAAAATCCTTTGTTATTGTTACAAAATATTTATTGTGGACCACCTTCACGTCATGATAGGTGAAAAGAACTAAGCATCTCAACCTATTCTATCCTTTTCTATCCAGGAATTATATAGTATTGATCGAGTTTTCGTTCATAAATTTGTTACTTTTTTATCGATTCATGATAAATTCATTTTCATCCTCTCCACTTGACTCAACATTTTGATCTAGCCTATTTACACCCATCAAAACCTAACATATCCTAACACTATGTATGGTGTTCAGTCATTGCTATATACATATGAAGCCCTCCAAACGACTCTGAATAATACTTTAACATATATGCTATTTATTTTGTTGTCACTCTCATACCATATAAGTTAGCAGAGAGGATTCATTTTCAATCTTAGATGGTTTGAATGTTACGGGTAATTCACATTATTTTTGATTTTGACACAATTCTACGTCATTTCAACATATTATTCACACCAATCATAACCTGACCTGACCTTACGGACGGTATTCAGTCATTGATATATACAGATGAACCCCACCATACAAGTCTAAATATCACTCTAACATACATGTTATTTATTTCGTTGTCACTCTCGAGTCATATATGTTACCAGAGAATCCCCCATTTTCAAACTTGGATGGATTGAATGCTACAAGTATTTCAAATTTGTATTCAGATTCATACAAACGGACACATAGTCTCACACCATGTTTTTCTTAATTTACTTCAATATCTCCGCTTAACTCTACAACCTTTGACAACTTGCATCTCTGAATTTTCATTTTATTCTCTTTCCTTCATTTTTCTTATCCTTAACGATGACTTCGTTTCAAGATCTGATCGGACGCTGTTTTATATCATACCATTCTGTAACACATCTAGATCATTTACCTCGAGCTAGGTTTTCTGGCATCATTTCAACCCTTGAAACAAATTTTTTCTACTGATTTCGAAGATTCGATGTTATCGATTTATGTAACGATGTTCACAATTCATTACTTAACCTTCGAGTTTAGGATAATATAAACATTTCATTGCGGACATACTTAGTTTTTATTCGTATTTATTAGCATTATTTACAGACCTTGCTGTCATCATCATTATCATAAACCTGGTTTTTGATATTTAAACAGCATTGTTCGTCATCCAACAGTACTTTCATCACTATATTTCTGTATACTCTCAAAATCCATCATATCTTCGATGCGGATACCGAAGGCTATTCCACTCCCGTGTGTCAGTAAATGTATTACTTCTTCTTCTTCTTGAACTTCAATTATTCGAATCTTTTCCAACTCAAAGTCATTCTGAGATTCATCACTGAGAAATTTTGCATACGTTCCAGTTTCTCTTCTGTTCTTAGGTATAATCTGTTGTCCACTACCTCAGCTGTATTACAATCATGATGAAGATTTTACCCTTGGATCATATAAATTATCGAGATGTGCTTCTCTTATACCCTTGTCCTCCCCCCCTCCTAAACTTACTTACATACGAATGTAACGCATCCACATTAGTTTCCAAAAGCAGAATTCCTTTTTCCTGCATACATTTATGAATGAAATCTCCCACTCTTTTGATTCTTGTTTGTCCATTCTGAGATAACTGTTATTTTACCACACTAGTCAATATTAATTCGAACCGACTCATATCATCTTCGGAGATTTCTCCTTTCAGCACTTGTAAACAAATTTTGAGATATGAATGTTCATTTTTTGTTTATTCCTTGACGAAAAGTGTGTCTTCGCTTGATCTCAACGTATCACTGACTCCATTCTTGATTACCAGCTAGCTATTACAAGTTGACTACATGTTGTGTTTCGCAAAACATTTAGCCTAACATTTCTCATCTAGGTCATCAACTGTGTATATGTATAGGGCTGAGTACGTATGTGAATGTGAATATTCAAGCGTATGTACGTGTTACATGAGTTAAAAATGTATAACACAAATTTAATATTCAAAATTTCAATGAAATTTCAAATTTTCGAGGGATGACGGAGCCAAGTCTGTATTTTGCAGTGATAACTTGGCTATTTAAGTTAGGTGACATCCCTCGAAAATTTGAAATTTCATTGAAATTTTGAATATCAAATTTGTGTTATGTATTTTTAACTCATGTAACACGAACATATGCTTGAATATTCACATTCACATACGTACTCAGCCCTATACATAAATACAGTTGATGACCTAGATGAGAAATATTAGGTTAAATGTTTTGCGAAACACCACATGTAATCAACTTTTAATAGCTAGCTGGTAATCAAGAATGGAGTCAGCGATACGTTGAGATCAAGCGAAGATACACGTTTCGTCATAGAATAAACAAAAAATGAACATTCATATCTCAAAATTTCGTTTACAAGTGCTGGAAGAAGAAATCTCCGAAGATGATATGAGTCGGTTCGAATAAATATTGACTAGTGGGGAAAAATAACAGTTATCTCAGAATGGACAAACAAAAATCAAAAGAGTGGGAGATATCATTCATAAATGTATGCAAGTGAAAGGAATTCTGCTTTGGGAGACTAATGTGGACGCGTTACATTCGTTTGTAAGTAAGTTTAGGAGGGAGGGAGGGGGAGGGTATAAGAGAAGCTCATCTCGATAATTTATATGATCCAAGGGTAAAATCTTCATCATGATTGTAATACAGCTGAGGTAGTGGACAACAGATTATACCTAAGAACACAAGAGAAACTAGAACGTATGCAAAATTTCTCAATGATGAATCTCAGAATGACTTTGAATTGGAAAAGATTCGAATAATTAAAGTTTAAGAAAAAGAAGTAATACATTTATTGACACACGGGAGCGGAATAGCCTTCGGTATCCGCATCAAAGATATGATGGATTTTGAGAGTATACTGAAATATAGTGATGAAAAGTACTGTTGGATGACGAACAATGCTGTTTAAATATCAAAAACCAGGTATATGATATTGATGATGGCAGCAAGGTCTGTAAATAATGCTAATAAATACTAATAAAAACTAAGGATGTTTGCAATGAAATGTTTATATTATCCTAAGCTCGAAAGTTAAGTAATGAATTGTGAACATCGTGACAGTCGGAGGTAACATCGAATCTCCGAAATAGTAGAAAAAATTTGTTTCAAGGGTTGAAATGATGCCAGAAAACCTAGTTCGAGGTAAATGATCTAGATGTGCTACAGAATGGTATGATATAAAACAGCGTCCGATCAGATCTTGAAACGAAGTCATCGTTAAGGATAAGAGAAATATAGGAAAGAGAATAAAATGAAAATTCAGAGTTGCAAGTTGTCAAAGGTTGTAGAGTTAAGCGGAGATATTGAAGTAAATTAAGAAAAACATGGTGTGAGACTATGTGTCCGTTTGTATGAATCTGAATACAAATTTGAAATACTTGTAGCATTCAATCCATCCAAGTTTGAAAATGGGGGGATTCTCTGGAGTGACAACGAAATAAATAACATGTAGTTTAGAGTGATATTTAGAGTTGTATGGAGGGGTCCATATGTATATATCAATAACTGAATACCGTACGTAAGGTCAGGTCAGGTTATGATGAGTGTGAATAATATGTTAAACTGACGTAGAATTGTATCAAAATCAAAAATAATATGAATTACCCGTAACATTCAAACCATCTAAGATTGAAAATGGATCCTCTCTGCTAACTTATATGGGATGAGAGTGACAACAAAATAAATAGCATATATGTTAAAGTATTATTTAGAGTCGTTTGGAGGGCTTCATATGTACATAGCAATGACTGAACACCATACATAGTGCTAGGATATGTTAGGTTTTGATGAGTGTAAATGGGCTACATCAAAATGTAGAGCCAAGTGGAGAGGATGAAAATGAATATATCATGAATCGATGAAAAAGTAACAAATTTATGCACGAAAACTCGATCGATACTATATAATTCCTGGATAGAAAAGGATAGAATAGGTTGAGATGCTTAGTTCTTTTCATCTATCATGAAGTGAAGGTGGTCCACAATAAATATCTTGTAACAATAACAAAGGATTTTGTTCTAATGAAAAAAAACATATATCAGAGTTAAAGTGCCTCAGATGTTAACCGATCCTGTATATGCAATAAAAATGTGCGTGTGTGTGTGTATGTGTGTGTGTTTGTGTGTGTGTGTGTGTGTGTGTGTGTGTGTGTGTGTGTATGTGTCTAAATTGTGTCGGTAACTATCCCTGTATACGACATCATTATACCATGCACGGTAATCCATATGCGTGCAAAGCGTGAATGTGTGTACCTGGTGTGTGACATTAGAAGAAAAACTATGAAAAATAATGACCAAATATCATACATATCCATCAAACTTGAATGAAAATATATAATTATTGGATAAGTTGGTTAGAATGACTAGATCTTTGAACCTAACATCGGTACAACTAACCCACATTAAAAATGTAACAAATTGAAGTGAATTAGTTCTCTTGGATCTTACATGCCGAGTCTCATCCGAATATGTAACAGAGCTATCGATAAATTCTGGAATCCAAACATTTGCAGACGGTTTTTTGCTGGATTAAATTGTAGAAAATGTATTCAACTGCTTTTGATATGATAAATATGCAGCCCTAGTGGAGAGATTCATACATATCAATATCATACATAACCATCAAACTTGATTAAAGATACATAACTATTGGATAGAATAGGTTAAGTTGCCTAGGTAATGATGTATTCGTCATTGTATGGTAACCCTTTTTGCATTCATCGATATTTGATCTATGTTATCGTACATTGATATATATTTTGCTAATTCAGTACCTTAGACATGGTTTATATCCTAGATCTTGTGGATTGCGGACCTTACAATGCAGATCTGTATGAAAAAATTGTTAGAGTGGATTTATTCAATATTTGATATAATAGACAAAAACGGTTGGAGCAAAACGTCCACCACTACAAAATATCATATTCCAACAGTAAAACCGTACATAAATCTTGCTAACGCTTTAACATTCGTAACACTCACTGACGTATGAGGAAGTTTACATAAAGTTTTGAACACGAAAGTGCACAAACGAGCGATGACCTAACATTTCTCGGGACTGGTCGATATTACTGGACTTGTAACAAGCGAAGTGAAAAAATATATATACAAATGTAGGCACACAATCTGCTAAAGATTGGTAAAAACTACAGGGTAAAGTGGTTAGATTTGATAAAGATGAAGGTAAAATCAATGAAGAAAAACACCTAACATATGTATGAAACGGTGAATAATATGCAGTACTTGGTAATTTTAGGTCAGAATTAGTTAGGATTATGGCCACCATTACAGACCTTTAGTGAAAATTGTTAAAGTGGATCTGGTGAATGGTCGAAAAATTCATGTATTCTGAATAGGAAGGCAGTCTCATAACAAAAGCCTGAATTAATCAAAAACTTCTAAGTGGCTAAACTGCAAACGAAATACAAACATTTATAGAAGTAAGACTTGCGGGAATAAGCATCTGGCAAAGACCTGCGATTGGATAACATAATTGAGATGTACGCTTGGATAACATAATTGAGATGTACACTAACACTCAACACAAATCCGGTAGAATAGTTCTCCAAGGTAATATGGAACCGGACCCAAATCCAATGTCG